>JABASM010002415.1:0-11120 GCA_019776545.1 Brachystomella parvula | reverse complement strand
TTTTTGGACCCGGGCGCTATTCGAGACCGGGCCTTATTTAATTCTTCAACCTGTGAGACCCGGGCACTATTCAAGACAGGGCACTATTCGAGACCGGGCGTTAATCAAGAATATACGGTAATATTACTGTTGATCCAACCACGGAAGTAATTTTTTGAATAATTTGAATAGAGAGCTTCCATAAAGTATCTAACGCAAAAAATTTTTTGGTGGGTCACCAGCTTCTTCGTAACGCTTCTGTAATGCTTGGACGTACCTTTCATTGCATATACAGCCCGTCCCAATAAATACTGTACCGGAGAAAGTTTTCCACTTTTTTAAAATTAAAGAGTCCATTATTTCTGATTTGTTTTATGCAAGATGACTTCAGCAATCAACGCACTTAAGGTTAAAGCTAAATTACCTGAAGTGAAACTACTACTATTTAAAATTATTTCCGAACTATTGATTTTATGTAAACAAAAAAGGGGAAATTTTCTCCTCCGGTATTGTAGTTAGCGTGTTTGGTGTTGAAAAATTATTTTACAGGTATTTTTATTTATTTATTTTTTATTTATTTTCCTTTTTTTCGAAATCGAAGATTTAAAAATCCCTATAAATGACGATTTATGTTGAAGCTATGTCAACGGGTCACGTGTTGAAAGATGTTTATTTTTTTCGAGAAATTTTCCCCATTGCTGCTGAACCCTGCGGGGTTCGCTTTCTTTTTTAATTTATTACGCTTGTCAACTGGGAGGCGAAGAAACTGTTTGGATTCCGCCTCCAGCACGTTTTTTTGAATTTTGAGTCTGGCTCACAATAACTGACTTGGCAGCCAGTGGTTCCAAGCAAACCTTTGAAAATGACGACTGCAGCTGAAGCCCATGAAGGCGACTTTACGTTCAATGAACTGGTGGACTTGGCCCTCTGCACCCCTGAAATCGGTGCTGTCAACTTCAACATCCTCCGAATCCTTCTCCTTGAACTTTTAGATAAATTAGGGTTTGTCAGCAACAGCGTTAATCTTGGTGACCTTGAAACTCACCAGATAAAAGTGAGTAGCCATTTCCTCCTTCCCTAAATGGATAAATAGAGAGATGAGATTTCGCTTTTCTGCAGAACTATAAAAATTATGTTCAAGGGGCTGGTTCGGCGTCACCAATGCCCGGTGTCCTAAGAATTTCTCCAGGGCAAAAACCTATTGACCCATCGAAAACTCCACGAACCGCAAGGGGAGGTGAAGCATCAGAATCAGGCCCAGGCCACGGTGGTGGTGGGTTAGGGCCAGCCACGGCTCAGAAATTTGGCAAAGCACAAGATGGGAAGCCAGCTTTTGCACAAACTCAACCAGGAGATTCAAGGTTTGTAATTTCTGACAGGCTCGCATTTGAAATTACGCAACTTCCTGATTTTTCTCGTTCACAGCGGACATTCCGCTCGGCATCCAGGCGAAGAGGCGGCTAAATCAGCAGCTATCCAAGCAGTCGAGGCGAGGTTAGCCCAACTTGAAAGGGCCGTCCAGAATCAGCCACCACACTTCCATTCTTCAGAACCACAACATGGAAAGAGAGATTATGGCAGTGTAGTACCAGGATCTTCCGCTGTCGAAGATTCAGGCATGGGAGGTTCCAAGTATGTAGAAAATCCATCTCAAACCAATGCGAAATTCCGTTTGAGATTAGACCCTTTTGATTTCAATTTGAATTTCTCATGCTTTGTAACATGCTTACAGGGGATTTGCCTACACAAGGACAAGTGTGGCCACAGGGGTAGGGAAAAACGTAGGTGGTGGAGGTGGAAGCAATGAGCCGTTGGAGACAAAAGTCGCACGATTGGAGCGGAACCTCGAAGCTCTGTACGCCCTTCCTTCCAATTCAAAGCTCCTTGGTACAACTCCTCCAGAGAGTACTTCACCAACCCACGCCGATAATCGAATGAACGTCACTGACATGTGGCAAATCATCCAGCTCAACAACCGGGTGGCTGCAACTGAAGCCGCAATTCAGAAGGTAAAGCGTTTTGGAATTTTTCTAGACGCAAAGAGGCAAGATAAACATTTTTTCTACTAGATGGCGACTTTAATTGAAGACTTGGCAAAACAAATCAAAATCTTGAAGTCAGAAAGCAAGGGAATTAAGCAAAAGGGTCAGGAGGTTGAGAGGACGAGCTCAGAAATGTCGATGCAAATGGAGCCGTGCCTAGAAAAAGTTGCACAGACTGCAGAAATCGTCGAGAATCTCAAAGCTGACCTTGAGAAAGCAAAAGCTGATGTAATTAAAACAGAAATAATTATAGAAAGGGTGGTGGAAAAATTTATTCCGTACTTTTTTTCTGAAGCTTCTTGACGAAATTGAGAAACTCTCAAAAGCGTGCATGGATAACTCAGGCCAAACGAAATCTCTCAAGGAAGCTATGAAAGACAGGCAGGGATCATCACAAAGGATTGGGCAGGATGTCCGAGGTTCAGACGCTTCAGCTCATTACGGCGAGCAACTTGGCCCTGACGGTCGGCCGGTCGGAAAAGGAAAACATGGGCATGAGCATGATGGCGAAGATAGTCACGGTGGGGCTCATGGTAAAAGAAGTTCGGAAGGCCGAGGGCAAGGCGCAGAAAGGAGCAGTGTAGATAGCTCGCAAGGGGGTCGTGGAGGCCACCGAGAATTTGATGGCGAAGACCGTGGGACTCAGCATCTCAGTGAAGAAGGTAAAAGACTTCGGGGCCAGGGAACTAGCACTGATATCCAGCAGCAGAGGGATCAAGGGTTCGGGCCTGATGAAAGTTCACACTTCGGTGAAACTGGTCAGCAGCCCTACGCCGATGGTACACACGGCCCCGATGGTAAACCACACTACTCTCGGGATGATGAGCCGCAGTACGGTCCCGATGGCAAGCGGCTCTACGGTTCTGATGGTAAACGGCTCAGCGCTAGAGATGGTGAGTCGCACTACGGTCCCGATGGCAAGCCACTCTATGGTCCCGATGGCAAGCCACTCTACGGTCCCGATGGCAAGCCACTCTACGGTCCTGATGGCACGCCGCTTTACGGTCCGGATGGAAAGCCTCTCTACGGTCCCGATGGGAATCCACTCTACGGCCCCGATGGCAGGCCGCTCTACGGTCCCGATGGCAGGCCGCTCTACGGTCCCGACGGCAGGCCTCTCTACGGTCCCGATGGCAGACCGCTTTACGGTCCCGATGGTAAGCCCCTCTACGGCCCCGATGGCAAGCCACTCACAGGTGGTGAGCACCACGAAATTACTCCACTACCACCCTGCGCTGTACCAATTGGACCAGACGGCCAATCTCTGCCTTACGGTAAATTGCTACTCGCTACTAGGCATCATTTTGTTATTTTGTATTTTGATTCTTAAACTTTCTCGCAGGTCAACAAATTGTGGATGGAGTTCCGGTACCTTACCTTGATCAGTCAGGTTCCGCGAGTCAATCGAACCTATACGGTCCTGATGGAATATGCCCTGATGGAAGACCAACCGAGGTATGCCACGTACCGGGCACTGAAGACAAAGTCCAGCCTTACTGTCCACCGAAGATTGGACCAGACGGGCGACCAATGGCGCGTCCCCGAGTGGGAAGTCCTCATGGCGCCGGAGAACGCCGGTCACATGAATCAAAACATGGTCAGGACTCCCAGCAGCGTTCAGTGGGTAATCAGAAAGGCCTAATGTAAGAAAAAACTAATACATGAAGCTAAGACAAACTTTCCTTAGAACGGCTACGCTCAGACCCTCTTACAAAGGTTGAGTCGTCTACCACTCGACTTGGAAAAGGCAAAGCTGGAGGGCTGGATGGTGTTAATGCTGAAGATGTCCAACTGCTTTTCAATAATCTAAACGCCTTGGTTCAGGAAAATGGACAGTTGAAAGAGAAGCTCCTGGTACTAATAATATGTGGTGATCCCAGAAACGCTCATTTTTGAAAAGTCAACTCAAACTTCCCTAGGAAGTGAATGATGCTCTCTTGGGATTCGAGTCGAACATGGTGACCAAGCCTATGTTGATGAATGCAATGGGAGACAAGGCGGACAAAGGAGCAATGAACATGAAAGTTTCATATGACGAATTTGGGGCAGGGATGGATGAGCTCCAGGCACGCCTTGGAAACCTTCTTCAGGAAGTTTACAGAAAGAATGAGCTCTGGAATGAAATCACAGACAACATGCGAGAAGACTTGAGTGAAAAATTGGATAAAGTTGAAATTGGACCACTTCGAGCTTATTTTAAGAATCACTTGGGGAAGCTAGAAGAAAAAGTCAATAATTTATTGAAAATTATGGATGAACCAGACCCTGCAGGAACTCGGAAGAAGCTTCTTAAAGATTACAACTGCATATCATGTGATCGGTGAGTTTAGTAAAAAAAATTTAAACTTGTAACAAATTAGGTGAACGATTTAACAATATTCTGCTGGAAGTATAGAGGAATTCATTTTTATTTCTAGTATAACTAATTTTTTTTTACTTCGCTAGCCACACCAACATTTCTGGAGTTACGAACGCCCCTCTCTTGCCCGTCCTTGGGCCAATACTCGCTGGACATTCAACAGCTTCTCAGCGTGCCTTTGAGCTCTACCGCATGCGCCCACAGACCACACGATAGTAATCCCTGATTCTCTAAATTTCGTTTTATTTCCTCATGAATACTTTGGATTTAGTGATCCGGAAGGTCGAAATTTTTGTCAAATTGAGAAGCATCGTCGGGATGATGGAGATAACTTTGGGAATCCCATGTCTCTCAAGTAATTTATCATACTTGTGGTGAGCTCTGTACATAAGAAACAAATTAATTCGGATTCCTCTCTTCCCAGTGAGTCAGACATGGTGCATTTGGTTAATCGCTACACTGGAGGCTCACACACCGTTGTCTCAACCCAAGGTCGACTAGCTGCGCTTCATAAACGGTAGCTCGAATTTTTCTCATTCAGGAACGCGTGGGCTAATTTTGTATTTCCATAATTCAGTGCTTCCGCTTGTACCACTGGTCAGAGGCGCAGCCAGGATCCAGCAGCCCAGCGTCCTAAGACCAGCGCTGGCTACGTGGCGCCTTTCAATGATGAATAATTATTAAAAAACTCAGAATGAAACACACAAAAAATGTGGAAGTAAGAGATGGAAGCTTCGCTTTTATCATCGATTCCCTTTCAAAAAAATTAATTCCGGAAAATTTATTTCTAAAAGCGCATCAACCTAGCGATTTCCTACAGTTACTCTACTAATTCTAATGTGATAGGAAGCGCCGTGGCATTATTGTCATGATTGTGAATTTAAAGGCAATGTAACGAGTGAAGTGTTGCAAAATATCCTGCGAAGTAGACTCCAGGGAAGTGTCCAGTTGCAGACAAGGCCGTTTTCATTTTCCGTGAATTCTGTGCTGCTACTTGCCAAAAGGCACTGAAGGCTGTGGGGCAAGGCGTACCCACTTAAAACTATGGAAGACTGTACTGTGCTATAGCAGGAACACGAAAAGGTGTCATGAGTTTGTTGCTCCCTAAACAACCAAAAAAAAAAAGAAAAAAAAATTAAAGCCAACTATGGACTGTCAATAAAATTAATTCCAATTTTAGTTGATGAAAGAGACGTATACGGAGCTTGAATTTTATTACCTTGCATCTTTATTTNACCAAAAAAAAAAAGAAAAAAAAATTAAAGCCAACTATGGACTGTCAATAAAATTAATTCCAATTTTAGTTGATGAAAGAGACGTATACGGAGCTTGAATTTTATTACCTTGCATCTTTATTTCCTCTTGAAGTTTATTTAACTCATCCAATTCCTTTGCACTAATGAGCGCTGTGTCGTACTCATAAGTAGAATTGAAAAGATTGTGGTTCACGGCGTACTCGCCAATTTCTTTACGAAAGGAAACCATATTCTCGAACCGGTGACCCCAGAGTATCTCAGATGGGAGATAAGAAGACCTTTAATAAAATATGATAAGACCTCTCAACGCCTTTTCAACTCAGTGGACTTCTCACCTTGCTTGCGTCGTTTGACCTGTGCTCTCAATGACACCTTCAAGACTTACTACTATTTCGAAGCGCTGCTTGATGAGCTCCGAGGCCGAGACAGCGTAAAGCGGGCTCTCTTTGTCAATTTTGTGAACAACCTGATTTTCATTTAACAAAAAACAATGCATTGTTTCTTAAAAAGAGAATAAATAAAATTACCATCATAGGCCAAATGAAAAAAATGTCATTTTGGTCGGAGTCCACGCCCACTTTTAATTCATACTGGTAATATGGGAGGACTTCCCCTTCTTTTGTCACTCGAGTCTTGATTATTTGGGCTCGGACCTTTGCAGATATAATGTGACTTTTCCTCATGTCACCGACACCTGAAAAAAAAATAGCTCATTAAATTCCCATGACAAATTAGTCAACGTAAAAATGATGCTGGCACTCACGGAACATGAGGCAAAGGACGCCATCGCGTTGACAGATCACAGCACTTCGGCTAAACACAAGGGTTTGTGTTCGTTTCTTCGGTCGTGACATTTTAGCAAAGATTATTCCAACCATAGTTGCCTGTAAGCAAAGTGAAGCAAAATGGTGGTGTATTGTGAAGCTATCATAAAAATTTAGAAGCATTGAAAATATAGGTATATCATTAGGAAAAACAAGTTGGGGCCAGAATAAGCCCCTTTTGTTGTGTAACATTAATTAACACCTGATTAAATTCAACGCGACTAACAGTAAGACAGTTCTACAGTGCAATCTGAGTGAGAGGACGCCTGTTGAATTCTTTACCTGCATAATTTATGCCTCACAATGGGTCGTTAATAAACACTAACGTCAGCAAAGCTTCGTCTCAGGAATCGCTAATTTAAACTCTGGATTGAAACTCACCTGTATCAAAACTCCGAGAATACTCTGCATGCACATCGTGAATATTGCAATGGGGCATTCCTCTGAAAAGCAATACCAAAATATCAATCGATGCAAAATACTGTCAGAATGCGAAGGATAACAGGATAACGGCGGATTTTGCTGGAGGAATGACCCCCCGTTAGATTTTTCTGAAATTCTACATATAGCATCCCTGAAGCATACCCTACAGCGGTGAGATCGGCTAACTGACTTTTGGTGACCTCTAAAGGTCAAAGGAAGGTGAATTTTAAAAAATTCATATGAAAAAGTTGTATGCTTCAGGGATGCTATATGTATTTCAGAAAAATCTAACCGGGGTGATTCTTACAGCAAAATCAGCCGTGTTCTCCTTTAGAATTCTACCACCTACAATTTGGTTTCGTTCGTTTGATTTGGTCTGGTTTCAACCCTCAGAAAAGCAGAGAAATCATTTCAAATCAAACTTTGCAATATAAATTAGGATTTTTAAAAAAGCGCAGAAAATTTAAAAAAAAAATTAATTTCGTGGAACTTGGGTAGATTTGGAAAACGAAGGTGAGGATGCAAGAGATTCCATGGGACTGAGATAGCTGGGATTTTAATTCAGCTAACGAAATGTCAACTATCATGTTTTACCTGTGGTATAACGTGATCCATAGCCAATCGTATGCTGAGTTTCAATTGAAAACAGAAATGCAGACGTGAAGCCCTTAAAATTTGAAAAACAGGGTTGCCATTCTCCATTGTCGGCCTTTAGCCTGTTCTCTGGATCCAGATCACCGTGGAGATAGCCAATGGTCCACCAGACCATTGCAAAGAACAGCCAGCTGAGGATAAAGCTGAGGGCAAAGGTGAGCAGGGTCCACCTCCATCTGCGAAAAAGTGAAGCACACATATTTTATTTTCTGAAATTATTCCATAGCCCATTATTTATAACAGACGAGATGTTTTTATTGAGGCATTTACTAAAGTGATTCTTAGTGTTAGGAATTTTTAAAGAAAATTATCAAACAAAAAACTTACTGGATATCAATTAATGTAGTGAAGAGATCCTGCAAGAACCTCCTTCTCCTTTTTGAAATATTGGTCTGACTTAAATTGACCTCTCCGTTCTTGAAAATTACTCTCTTCCGAACTCGCCCGAATTTAGTATTGCTCAGCCATCTTCTGAACTTTGCATCGATACTGGTAAGTGTACCGTTGGCATTGTTGTTATTGTTGATGTGCTGTTGTTTACTTCCGGCGGAAGGGCTTGGTGGTGCAGAAACGGATTGAGAGAGAGCGTCATCTAGCAGAGGTAGTAAACTCACACCGTTGAACGTCGGCACACGGTGATACCCGACCACTGGTGATACTGGACTATTAGAGCTCGAGCTTGGGGTCTCCGAGTCCGAATCCTTGTTCTGCCTCTTGTGATTGTCATCGGTAGGATTGTTATTGTTGTTATGATTAAAGGCGAGGGGTTCCATTTCTGGTCTAGGTTTCTGAATCGCTGGAACTATCTGAATTTGGTTTTGTGAGCGTGATAGAAACCGTGTGAAATTATTCAGCGGCCCATTTTTTACTTCAGCTGAGGATGGGGAGCATGGTAGGAGCTGATTGTACTCTTCACCTTGGCCAGATGGTCGCCGAGACTGCCCAAGTCCTGGTGACAAGGAGGAAGGGCATGATTCTTCTGGTCCAGCCTCCACGTCTACAACTGCTACTGATGCCGGCTGTCCAGTTGATCGCATCCCGTAGATTTCTCTCTTGCTTGACCTTTCACAATTTTTTTTGCACAGCCACTTTTTTTCTTTTTTTTTAATTGTTCTATTGTTTTATCACACTTTTACGACCAGGTTGATTTATTTCGCCTGCGATATTCGAGTTCTGAATTATTTACCTACACTAATAACCAGGAGATGTTGAGGAATGCCAACCGTTGATTGGTAAAGAAAAAAGCCTACACAAAGAGAAAACTAATCTTTGCGGAGTTTCTTCAACATTTTGACACATGACAAGGCTGGAATAATCAACGCCAACCTTTTTTCCAGCATTGACGTATTGGGAAGGTTAGTTGCTAATATTTTGGAAGATTTTCCAGAGTCACAGAAAAGTCAAACTCCCGTCCACAGCCAATCCAAGCCACAACTCAAAACGTTTCCAGCAGCCTTCTAAGAGCTGCTTTTGAGAAGAAAGTAGAAAAACTTTCCCTTGAAAAAAAAAACACTGACTTTCTTTGCTGGAGATTTTCAACCAAAAAATGGTCGATTAGACTCCTGATGAACACCAAGAGTAACAAATTGCTAGATTTTGCAAGCGAAATAATTGTGGCCAGCAACTTCCGGTTCTGTGGTCGGGTAGCTAAATATTTTTGAGGCGATGAGGTTATCCTGTTTGTGGATTCGTAACTACTGTTACGCTAATAATGTTTAGTACTGGAGCCTACTGAGTTTCTTGACTTTCATAGCAAGACTAATCATCGTACTCAGGATTGACGACAGTTTTTGCTAGTTTTTTTTTCTTCTTCTGTTATTTCAGAGGAAGATCCACATTTGCTTTTGCTTCACCAAGTGAAGTAGCCCTTATACCTTCATCCCAAGACGGAGAGGGGTACAGTACTGCTGTATGCTACTGTGGTTTACCACTTGACTCTTATCTCCCCTCAGTAGTGAATGTGGTACTAATAAGCTTATTTGCTAATCAAGCAATTTGCAATGCTCTATATGAGTCTAAAGTTTTTAGAGTATGAAGATATAGTAAATGAATTTTGCAGATTTATATAATTTAATCGGTCTCAAAAGGGCTTTGAGTGCTTAAAAAATAAGTACATCATTTTTTAATTTTTGAAGAAAAAATTGAGACTTTCATAAATACAGCTCCATTGTTTGCTCCTCCTGCTCTACCCCAAACATTTTATGAAATCCAGTTGGTCCGAACTGTTTGAACCCAGCTTTATCGTAGAGCCGTCTTGCATCTTTTAGATCTGCATGCGTCCAGAGTATCAGTCTCTTAAATCCAGCCTTTCTAGCAAATGAAATGCATTCATTGATGAGCATTGTACCCAAACCGATTCCGCGTCCTTCTGCTGCAACGAAAAGAAGACGGAGCTTTGCATCTTCTTCATTCACTTTCTCGCAAAATATGTTCCCAGCCGTCTTTCCATCAACTTCCGCTATCCAGGCTCTGTTGTACTCCGGATCCTCGACACATTTCTTCATAACCGTTGTAATAATTTCACCACACATCCGCTCAAAACTTCCAGTGTAGTTGTAAGCCCTGTAGTAATCTGCTCCATGCTGTGCCATGACCCAGCCCCACTCACCGCATCGAGGGGCTCGCAAGATGATATTCGGCTTACTACAAGAAATTTCACCAACGGACAGCGAACCCATGGCGATGAGCCTGGAAATCAGAATCCAGCGTACAACTTTTTTTTGTTTGTTCCAGTATATGAAAAATTTGAGTTCAGGTATACCTACTATCAAGGGAGCAGAGTCAGAATCCCGTAGGAGTCCCGTTGTTGCAGCGCTATGAAAAGACTAACTGACTTTAAATATGTTCCGAATCTATATTCCTGGGATATCCTTGAAAGATTAGCATTGATAAATGTTTGCAAAAGACGCTCTGCTCTTGTGACCCCCTGAACTTCCATGAAGAGATATTCACTTTAGCCGTGTTGTATTTAAGGATGCAAGGTTCAAAGCTGACTTCGAATAAAGTTCAAATTTGTGACCGAACTTCAGAGTTCGATCATTTCTAGCCCCGACATCCCATAGCCTTCGTTGGTCAGACGTTAGCTTTCGTTTAGATTTCTATTCAATTTTTATGAATTTTGAAAACCTCTACAAGGAAGTGGCCAAGAAAATTACTAACGGGTGAACCATAAAAATGTATACGAGCGTAAATCGTCATTTAAATGCCTTGTGTTAATTTTTTCGCAAATTTCAAGGGCACCGTCGTATTTTACGCTAAGTTCTACGTTGGATAAGGTCCACTGCCGCGGTTTGATGAACATCCAGCGTAACTGCTCAATTGAAGCCATCGGTCTCCAAATCCGCGTTGGACGCCTTACGAGTCAAATCTGCTGAAGCAGAAAATCCTCCTGACCTCCCGATCGGGAACTGTAATTTTTGTCTCAACTGCGGAGGTCAATTCTTAATCTCTTTGCAAATAAAACTTGAGAGGATACTTACACGACTTAAAAAAACTACAATTCTCGAGTGGGACAGCAGAATGAATTTCTGTTCCAGCAGATTTGACTCATAAGGTGTCCAAAGCGGATTCGGAGACCGCTGGC
>JABASM010002414.1:0-11127 GCA_019776545.1 Brachystomella parvula | reverse complement strand
CTAGCTCAAGGGAAGGTAAGGAACAAGGATGGTCACCCATCCAAGCACCCTAACCCCAGCACACTGCTTAGCTCAATGGAATCATGGGATATGAAACCACTGAGCCACCCTCTCTGGCGACAGTGTAGTAGATTTGTGAGTGCAGAAAGGGAAGAAACACAGGACGGTGTGCACGGTTTTGAAACCGTGCACCGAGAAACCGTTTCTCTTGGAGTGCAATGTTTTGTAAAGTAAATTGGCTGGACTTTATATTCTCCTGAATGGTATGAATTATGATCCCGTATTAATTCTTTCAAAAGAACTTTAAAAAATTAACAATGAAGTTATTCAGTTAGTTGGGTTTATTTAGACAGTCGCAAAAGCCTGTAAGCCTGTCCCTTAGTCAGATTTACAACAGTGATGAAACTTTTCCATTAAGAAATAATTGTACAAGATGGAGCGAGCCTTGGTTCTCATATTCATATTTCGCATGTAGTATATAATATTTATGATTACCCTACACAGAACTTCCATTCTACGTATTCCAGAAAAATAAGTGTCAATGGTCAAATTGAAGTCGACTTGTGGCGTTAATCTTGTTGCTCATGTCGTTGTGCCCACACACTTTGTAAGCAGTAAATATATAATGAATGCGATGGCACTACAGCTCAAGGAATATACTGAAGATATAGGCTAATTTGGTTTCTAAGCTAAGACCACAGCCAAAATTATGCCAACAGGAATGGATTCGGTGTTTGCTTACTTATGACTTGAAATTAAAGAATAGACCAAAGAAAGGAAGCTTTTCAAAGAAAAATTCTTAATTAAACACTGGTAGCGTTGGCCTAGGGTTTTGTGAAAATTACCAGCGAATCCCGTAGAATAACTCGGATATTTCGGATCGTTACCTTCCGGCGCTTGCCACACTAAAATCACTGAAGGGTGTCAGGTCCTACAGACAGACAGACGGACAGACACAGTAGATACAATACCCCGACCGCCCGACCCAGGTCGGGCGAAAAACGAGTAAAAATCTCGTTTCGTTTCTACTATCACTCCGTAAAAGACAGACCTTTCTTGTTCTAATTATTTCAAACAACTAGTTGTGTTGGTCAAAATGTAAATCGGAAACAAGCAAACTAACCGGAATTAGCCCTACGAGTCAATAATCAATTATACAGCGAAATACTACGTAAATTATTGCCTGTGCTTATGGAGTAAAAGGTGAGCCAAAAAAGAGTTCCTGTTGATCCCCCCCCCCCAAACTTTCCCTGGAAAAGAGAAAAGCAGAGATGCAGTTTAATCACACTGGTGAAAGTTTTTAAGTTCAGCTTTTTATTGCTAAAAATAGAAGTCAATCTACCACCTAACAACCTCAAAAATCCAATGTTTCGTTTTCGCCTAAAAATGCAGTTGTCGGAATTAAATGTTCACAAGCAAAAGCAAAAGGCAAAACGCAAGGAATTTACAGTTAAAATCGAAAACCAGATTAAGAGTAGGTAGTAGGTGTTCGACTGTGAGTCATAATGTATGAAGAACAACGAATCAAGTTCCTTATGCCTAAAAAAGAAAAGAAGCTGGGTAAAAAAAATGCATAGAACGATAGGAAGGGAAGTTATCTTTGCCAAATGTCAACAGCTATTCCAATATTCTATAGCTTCTAGATTTTTTTTTTGCCAAAAAAAAATAGGATTTCACTCAGCCTCATTCCACTAGTCTAAAATCAAAATCAAATGCCACTGGCGTATTTGCGCAAGAAAAGAAGGAAAAAATGCTGGAACAATTAAGCTCTATAACCCCTTCCTATTTTATCCCAGTTCAAGTTCATTAATAGCGAATTGATCAAAACTAACTGTAAAATATACTCATCACTCTCAATTCCTTTGTAACACTTTCGAGTTAAGAAATAGGGGTACGCAGATATTCAAATTAGAAAAAGCTGCCCAACGCATAAACGATCCATTCATCAACACTCCTGAGGATTTGCCTATTGTTTCCACACTTTAATTAAACTAGGACTTGAGGCAAGGCTTCGCCTTTAGTTTCCCCACCGTCATTACTGTGAAAATGCCCTCAAGATGTAAAGCAACACTAAGAAACAGCACTAATCAGTACATTGTTGAGATTTGTGACACTTCCTTCGGAAGTCTCGGCTTATAGCTTCCTTTCTTTTTTGGATGAACCAAGCATCTAGACTCAGTTACTAATTTCCACTATTAATGTGAGAGATGATCAGATGAGAAATCATAAATCTACGTGATTATATTATAAACCACGACACGCATCAACGGCTTCAACTTGTTTGTTCATTTTTGCCCATCGTTCAATGAGAGTCATATAGCAAGTAAACTACCAAGAGCTCGTATTTAAAGTTAGCAGTTTAACTTGACCTCACTCACTTTCAAACAGGAGAATGATCAACAGTACAGTGACAGTGATCTTCCTATAAATGACAAAATGACCGTACCTCTTCTGAGAATGAGTCATTGAACATCTCCACTACTTTTCTGTTTTTACTATAGGCGGAGGAGGCATCACATTTCATTAGGAACCCCTTACCATTAATTTGAGTTTTCTTTACTTTGGTAGAATTTCAGCTGCCGCAATTGCCTGTTTCCACAATATCTATCCTAGAAATTCTCGATTTTGAACAAATTATAAATTCATCAAATCGGGTTCCAGGATTGTGAATCAAATGAGTGAATCATAAGTCATACAGTATGATATCAGATACTATAATCTCAATACGGGGGAAGTCAATAAACAATAGAACGCTAACACAGGTTTGATTACGACGCAACTACGGCAAAGAGCATAAACTCTGCTTTAAAAAATATTTTTGAAGTGCATTCCATCATAGCCTTCAGCAAGGCAACAAACATGAGTGAGGAGCTGGCATGGCTTAAAAAACGTTACCGAATGACAGTCTACTAGGCCAACGCCTCTAAAAACAAGGGTGAAAAGCTTGGACTTGCAAAGGCTTGGGTCTCAGTAGATGCCTTTTTTACGGTATCGATGAGCATTTAACTTGGACACTATTTAAGCTCCATTGTTGACTTCAGAATGGCCTGAAGATCCGAGCTTTTTACCATTATTTTCGGGAGTGCTGGTCTAAAGTAAATAGAAAGTTAGAATGTAGTGATCTTTGATAGAAAAGTGGACGGATAAATACGTGAGAATCACGCTACATATCATATTCTAATTATTCCCAACCAAAGAACGTAAAGATTATCTAGAGCCCTTCGTATTGAGTTTTTCTTTTCTTCACCCCTTCAGCAATTTAGTTTCAATCACGCAAGGATCGATCGCCCAGATTCGAAACAGGAATTATTGCAGAAGCTTGAGTATTTTCTGATACCGATCAACCCATCATGATCGTATATATACCACTTTACTGCTAATCAATCGTATCCTAGAAAATAGAGGTCAAAAGTGGCGTACAGTTCAGTTCATTGAGAAAATTGAAATAGTAATAATATCAAACACTTGTAGAAAATAAATATTGGGGAAAACCTGACCAGACATCAGTTGCTTTCTGGACTTATTACTTGACTTTCAATCATAGCTTACTAAATATACTCCTCACAACGTAGAAAACCTAGTCTTCGATAAATAAAATCAATAGCTTCGTTCGTAGGCTTAGCTAGGCTTACCTGAATTACTAATCTTCTTGCTGACTCCGAGCTTGTCCGGGTTCTACGTAGTTTTTTAACACTTATTCATCCTAAGCTTGTAGTTGCAGCAATTATGAGCATCTGAGCAGCAGTGAAAATGACTTAACGAGACACATAGATGAAGGAAAACAACCTGTTCCTGAAAATAAAGAAATTAACGAAAATGAATTAAAAGTAAAGTAAAACAAGCATCACTATACCCCAATCGCACCAGCCGTTATATCCAACTAGCTATCCTCCCAAACTCAGCTCCCGTTACTTACAAAATTGCTCACAACAATCAGTTTGCAGCGCAGCGATAGCACTAGCACCTCCCTCAGCTGTTTCTACTCACGGCAGCCTCTCCTCTTTAACCTAAAAAGTTTTAATTTTGGCTTACTTTGTAGTAGTAGCTATAAATCCACCTCGTCGCATCCTCACATGTTACTCCAGACAGTCTTAACTTAGATAATCAAGTCTACTCAGTGCAGTCGATCATAAAAATGGGATTTTACTTGAAAATTATAAAATCAAAATTAATTAGCAGCAACAGAAGACGATAAGGAGGACGAGTTTGTTCGTCCTCTCTCCCTTTCTTTTTACAACTGAAGGGGTGCCCTCCTGCATCAGCGCCCCATGAGGTTGCATAGCTCAGCATCAACTATTCCATTTCATCGAAATTCTTAGAATTTAATTAATTCAGCTAAAAACCCAAGATTTATAGAATATTTTAGAAACCAGGATATTCAACTAAAAAGCTTAGCTTCACAAATTCAGTTAAATGAGTACTGTGAAATTGGAAAAGACGAGATGCCGTGCCCATACTTGAAAGCGATACCTTCGAAATCTGGGACTGGGAAATCAAATCAAGTTCCCAGCAGCATGCGCTTTTATTTTTTTGCTTTTGCAAAACAGGTCAATCAAAACTTTGTTTTTGTCTGAAAATCGCTTTCGGTTCGCTAATTACAGCAGCAGCTCGTAGCAGCTGTCATTTTTTAGAAGTTCGCGATCAGTCTCTTACTCCAATTTATTGTTGGACCTCACCTGGCTCTAGTTCAGACCCGACGAATATAACAGTTCAGCTCAAAATGTTCGGACTCCTTGCCGCTGGAAGATTGGTAATTATTTTAATTCCTTGAAATTATAATTTTTATTTACCAGCTCTGGAATAAGTAATTAATTTCCTTGTTATCTTATGATTAATAAGGTTCAGACGGATTTTACTCAAATTGATACCACAAAATGGTCGATCACACTTCCGAACTTTGTGGAGGTGAATCATATTGTTCTGTTCATGACAGGAGCACAGCCATTTCCTGAAGGATACGGTGGGCAAATTTACTTCTCCGTTCCTGACATTCAAACGAATACGATGAGCTGGAATCTATTGGGCCATATTACAAATGTGAAGCCATCAGCCATTTTTAAAATAACAAATCTCAAGAAGGGAGAGATCGTGAATCCGGTGGATTCAACCTTTGGCCACGGATACGCTTTTGGTCAGTCTCAACTCCACAATTCTCTACCCAGTCATGCCACAATTGGAATTTCTATGGAGCCTTTAACGGCTATTTCAGAATCTACTACTATTGTAGACTCCGATGCTTCAAAAGTCTCTACATTCATTGAATTCTCTAACAAAATGCTAGAAAATTTTTTGAATTATGCCGTGAGCTTTGCAGGTGACAGTAATTCTATTCCAATTGGAGTAGTTAAAACCTGGTATGATAACTTTCAACGTAGGCTCTTGGCAAATCCATATTTCTGGAGGTCCTAGTGAAAGGCATCTCAGCTTTGCGCGAATCGAATTATATTGTATATTCTTATAATAAGCGTCTTGGAATTTTTATTGACTGGTGTAATAAATAACTCCGTGCCTTAAATAGAAAAAAATAGGTCGGAACGTTCGTAAAGGCAATGATTAATCCTCTCTACTATTAACGGGTGTTGAATAATAAACGTCAAAAGTTTCAATCAAGGTTATACAGCTTTAAAGTCCTTTTTAGGGAATTTTAAAGGCTACCACGATATTCTACGTCCGACAGGGTGCATTTCCGTTTTCTGATTGTCCGGCTTACCCGTGAGGTTGAACCCTGGTGGGTTCCCGAAAACTGCTTTGGACGCCACTCTGAACAAGAAAATAGCCTCTTTTACAGAACTTGCCTTTAATTTTAGGTATAAATGAGAAAGCTACTAGCTATTATATAGTAGTATAAGTTGTATTTTAATTTTAATTTTTCTTTTTTATGACAATCTGCGTATGGAACCTTGTGAGCGAATTTCCGTAGCAAAGCTCGAACTTTCCCAATATTCCTTTGGCCGACATGAAAATCCGTTCCAACGTTCGGTGGTATTATAAGGGAAGTAATTAACATTAATTTTTCAGTTATTTCGCCACCTCCACCAAAATTATTTGGTGGACTTTGAGGTCAAAGTAATCTTGAGACAGTATTGATGTATTTCGCATTTCAGGTCGTGCATTTGGTCATCCAGCGTTATCCTTTGAGTTAGGATTTTGATCTGTAGACATTCGGTCCGTGACCCGTAACGCCGTAACCCGCTGCGGCATTCTCGGTGGGATATCAAGGGGGAGGGCTATGGCCATTCGTCGGCTTCGTGATTGCTTGACTGGGATAGGCAAAAATTATTAGAAGGGTTAATTTCTTATTTAATTTCGGGGAATAATGATTTTATTGTTATAAAATGCCAGAGAGGCAAGCGGCGTAGATGAAGCGGGATCATCGGGACCCTCACCCCAGTTCTACAAAACACTGCTCCCTGCCCGTACACTCATCTCCTGTCAAATGGAAAGAACCGCCCCATAATCCCATCATCTCATTCATCCTTTTCAATTCCCAAGTCAAACAGCAGGAGTATTTTCACGACTGGATTTTCATTTTGGTTTTTTTCTAAAAGTTTTCTGAATTCTTTGCGTGTCATTAATCGTCTAAAAGGAAGCACAGTTCTATCACCTTAGGAAGCAAAACCAACTTCATCTGTCCGTGCAATACGCTTCCGAGTTCCGCTGGGCTGGGGCGTAGTACCTACTTGTTCGGTAATTTAACAAACTTCAGCTTAATTTTCCAGCTGACCCGATCCTATAGTTATGTTACTTACATCTTAGTTTGTCACTTTTCCTAATCAGTAATTACTGAAGACGCCTGGCGGAACACTCACCGTGATATTTGGAGGTGGGCCGTTCCTCTCGGCTCTTTTCGATGCCCTACGTGTCACCTAGCGAAGTATTGGTTTGCTTGAATCAAAGCACAAAAGAAAGATTTAGTTATTTACGATTTGTGGAGTCCGGACAGGTGACACTGGTTATACCTATGGTTCTCTTCATAATTGACACTATAGGACGGGCAGTGATTGTACCACGGTAACCTTATGCGTCAGTCTGACTCATACAGAAGGAATCGGATTAGCATTACGTTTTCGGTCTTATCGAATTCTTAGATACGGAGCCCGGTTTCTCTCCATCGCTGCATAGTACTTGGCTGCGTGAAGAGTCACTAAGCTTTATATGCTAGAGGAATGAAAGAGCCTTGGGAGCAGTGTAATGAAATCCAGCCGTCATATTCTCTCTCTGTTTCTTTTCAGGCATTCCAGTGACAGCAACCAGAGTGTACATAAGACACTAAGCCACCTGCTCTTCAAACATTCCATTAGTAAGGCCGATATGTATTTCTTATATCATCTCCCCTGAAACTGAGCAAGCATAATTTGACGTATTGCAAATCATTTTCAATTCCAGCTCGCTCACAGGAAATCATGGACGGTTTTAATGATGCGTTCAACGGAACTAATGGCGAAGAAGCAGATCCTGCAGCGGAGTTCCTCGCTCGTGAACAGTCTAACTTAGCTGGTCTGGAGGATAACTTTGAGCCTCCTACCCCAGTCGTCCTTGCAAATGGATTAGATACAAAGCCAGGTAACTTAGAAATCACATGTCATTCCTATCAGCAGTCGTCCACTGAGGCGCATGGCTTGATATAGTCTCAATCATAACATGTATTTCTTGCTCTACAAGCTGAGCTAAGCGATTAAGTGTTGTGTCTTATTTTGCCTGGTTTGATTTTAAGTTTAAATTGGGATGTCTGTTTTTTTTTCTCTTTGAATTTAATTCGTGGCTCGATTTAAATTCCCTGTCACCACCAATTTCCTCATGATTAGAGAGAGATGAGCTTTTGGCTTCTGGAGAGAACGAGATTGATTCTGGGTTTGAAATGGTCAACCATTCGTCATTTGATGCTTCACTGGCTACCACCGTGGCAGCGACTAATGGGCCCTCCTCTGAGAATTCCTTGGGTCAAAATAATGGTAATTATCTCATTCTGTTTTATTTTAATTTTCCTTCGTCCGTTCACCTTTTGTTGATTTTACCTTATAATTTTATTCCGCACGAACACGAAGCAAGTACACCTTAGCGCTTACGTACACGGTTTGATTTTGAGGTTTTGAAGCTTTTGAGTCGAATGATTATATTTGTCACTGCTAAAAAGAATACTGAGCTCAATGCTATGATGGATCACTATCATGGGTGCATGCATGATGTATGGCGAATTTGCTTTTATCATGCTCCATAGCCGAACTTCACCATTGTTAAGAATCAACGGGAGTTTCACTAAATGATTCTTCAGTCCGCGTCTCTCACGCCCGACAGATTTAGAGTCAGAATCCATGACGTTATTGAAACAGCCCATCCTTAACTTGATCGAAATTCTTTGATTTTAAGGTACTCGCTTGGGCTCCACTTCTCCACTTCCATCATCGTTTTCTGACATTCCCAGGGAAGAGCCTGAGAAGATTAAACGCTGGCGAGAAGATCAAAAGAAAAGATTAGAGAATAAAGGTATGTCTGTTTGTTCAGTCAAGATTTCTCCCAATTTCCTGTAATTTCAATTAATATTCTTCATCTCTCGTCTTAGATGCGGAAGAGGAGAAGAAGAAAAAAGAAATGAAAGAAGCAGCACGGAAAGAACTGGAAGAGTGGTACACAAGTCACGAGGAACAAGTAGCAAAGAATCGTACTGCCAACAGGTGAGTTTTCAGTTGAGACTTTCCTAAACCTTAGTCCTGAACAACTAATAGCTCACGTTAGCCCCTTGTACATTGACAGAGATGAAAAATTAATAGGGTGACTGTAATTAACCAATTCTTCTCATTATATTCCATGCTCTTCTAATAACTATCAGAGAAGCATCCAAGTAAGACTTTTTAATCTTTCCTCAGATGACTACTGTTTTGGTGTATTCTACAAGTTTGACTATTAGACGCTTCTAGTTAGTGAAAAAAGTGTTAATGTTTTTATTCCGTACAGCCTTAAGCTATTTCAAATGCACCTGATTGAACTGCACCTGTGGAAATGACGTTTTTAAGATCAGAAAAAATATCTTTATTCTCGTTTAGAGTCTGATTTTATACATTCCTGCCTCTAATTTCTGCAGGGGTGGGGGACCTAGGCGAGAACAGTTCAAGTACAGTATACTGCCGCTAGAAAACCGGATTCGGAGGCGCACTGCGTGCCAGCGTGGAAGTTTTGTCTTATGCTTAGAGTCAAAGCTTGATTTTGCACTGTTTGGGCAGTGGGTGGGTACCCACTTTCCATTGTTACCGCGTACACTTAGCGCTCCCCTTAGCCCTCAGCCGGGCAGGGCTATACCACATGTTATGTGGGTTACAATGAACGTAAACTTTTCTGCATGATGCTGTACTTAAACAACAAATTGAGGAACGTTATGAAATGAAGTAGAATTTTCATTTGACTTGAATACGAACTTTCAACACGAATCCAAGGAGTTCCCCTTCACCACCACAGCATAAAAGGTGCTGCGTTAAAGGCGTCAAATTCAGGATCATTTTTGAAGGTGTTGACGCTGCTGTTGGATTTGCACTTTGTTTGCTTGACCAATTATTCTTGTCTGATCGGCTGTATTCTAATTTTTGGTTTCTCGTATTTGCTAGTAAATCCGGGATATAGACTTCGTAGACAATGTGATTGTATTACCTAAGCTTTAAGTTTTTTTTTCTGACTTACCAGACAGTCATTTTTTTCTCTGGTTTTTCAGGAGCGCTGAGAAGGAGCTGGTGGCCGATACGGATCCAATTGAGCCCGGAACAGAATGGGAGCGCATTGCAAAACTCTGTGACTTCAATCCAAAAGGAAGTAAACACCAGAAAGACATTTCCCGTATGCGCTCGATCATACTACAAGTTAAGCAATCTCCGCCTGCTGCATCAACTCTAAGTAAAAAGTGAAGAGTGCTAGATACAAAAGAATCCACCCTTCACTCTACACCTATCGAGGATGATGACGACGTCAGGCTTGAACTTACTGACGATGAGTATGGCAGACAAGAAAAAATTAACTGTATTCAATCAGATATAGTGTAAGGAAAAACCAAAGTTTCAATTAGTTTCCGAGTTGGGTAAAGTAATTAACTGTAAGCCCACTAATTCTTAATAATAATTTATTAAGTGTTGGTGAATTTTGGAGTTAAAGCCTCCCGGCATGAATTCAATAATAAAAGAATCAATCCAAACCCAGAAGTAATGATTGGATGTAAACCTATCACTCTTCAGAGTTGAATTTCCTCACAAAGTAAGAAAGATTTCTTGGATTTTTATATGAACTATTATACAAACTAACTTCGGTTTTCTGGCTAAATGTCCAAGGTATAGTTATACCACTACTGCATCCCTCCAGCTCGTTGAAGAACTTGTGTGAATCTATTAGTAATTAAAAGAGTAACATCTACGAAGCGGGCTGCACAGTTGTCGAGGCAGGATTCAGTTCGACTATCCAATTTTGCTTGAGGCTTATCAACACATTTGTCCCAGCAGACATCTGTCAGGACTTGAATCTGGAAAAAGGCAATGAGCGTACATGTTTATAAACAGTGTATAATTGCAGCCTGCCATTGAACTAGTATTCAATTCACCGGTGATTACCTGTGACCGTAGTTGAGCTTTCTGCTGCTCCATGTAAAGGAATTCCTGGAGCTCTTCGGCCTGCTGCTTATCGGTGCCACTCCCAGTGGACATATCCATTGGGTTTGAAAAGTCAGACATTCTGTTGCACAGGAACGCTCGCTCCAGAGCCGACACAACAGGTAGCAGAAAATGTAGAGCACAGGTTTATGAAATGACGATGACGGACCTTGTAAAATTAAAATAAGCAAAATTATTCGCTGTAGACGGGATCAAAGCATTGTGCTTTTTCATTCGTCGAATTACCTTGGGATCAAAGTGAACCTTACCTGTATTTAGCACAAGCAGTGACCCAGTAAAAGTCCTGGATTTAATTTAGATCGGATTTTATTGTATAGTGACATCAACTTCTTACGATTGATTGTTTTGTGCCCAAGAAAAAAAAAAGTCTTGCGGTTCGGTTGACTAATAAGACTGAAAAAAGCAGTTTGAAAAGTTGGCGGTTCTGAAATAGCCGTGTTCTGAACTACCGTACGATTGATTAGTGTCGCCATAGCGGCCCCCC
>JABASM010002413.1:0-11131 GCA_019776545.1 Brachystomella parvula | reverse complement strand
TGAAGTTGTTCCCAATGATCCTACCTACGTTTCGCCAGTTTCATCACGGTGTTGGGGCTTGCCAGTGTCCCAGAAAATGCACCTAAAGTTAGCAACTTTTTCACCGAAATTTTACTTTTTACAACGCAGTTTTGCGCTGCTAACCCCTAAAGCCGCCCAGTATCATATTTTTTCTACAAATCAAACAATTGATCGCAGCGAAAACATCAGCTAATTCCATAGCAACAGGTCAAAAAACAAATACAGCCTATACCACGTCCTTAATAGTGAACAACTAGGGACCATAAGGAACTCTCATACCAAAAATCAAGTCAATCCGACCAACCGTTGCTGAGATCTGTAGGTGACAACGGACGTCCGGACGGACGGACGGACATTGCATTCGCATGAATAGCGCTCGCGCTATTAATAAGCTCCAAAAAAAATTCGGACACAAGATTCATTGGAAAAAATTCCATAAGTACTTTTCCAAACAAAAGATAACGTCGCAAAAAAATATTCCTCACTCTTAACTCGTTTCCTACTGCTGTAGCTGCGTTTTTTGCTTCACCTAGGAACAGAACCCTAAATTCAGAATAATAATTACAAGCAGATGAACTTACCACTTACTCTAATCGGTCTTCGTTACTGACGAAGGAAATACTTGCACTATATCATGTGTGCAGGGTTTCAGTCGTTGCAAAGGCCATCAAACTGTACCTCACTCTTTACTAAAGGCGTTTCACTCTATTCTGGTCAAACTTTCTATGTTTTTAAATCCGTTTGGTAGGCATGAACATTTTTTTTTCTCGGTATTGGATTATTCCTTGGTTTTTCTTGGTCATGTTGAGCTTTCGTTTGACTGATTCGGCCGAAGAAAATCCAGTCGGAAGTGGAAAGACTCGTTTTGAAATTGTCCAATCGTCAATTGGTCAATCGGAGCCTCATAGCGGTTCTCTGACTGAAAATTACTGAGAGTTAGTGATTGATTTCGATGCAGTTATGTATGAAAAACATTGTGTCAAACGGAAGCGGAATATTTGCTACGTTTTCAAAAGAAATTGCGCTTCTTGAAAACGCGGGTTTTGAGCAAATGCAACTTTTTCAACGCTGTCATGGTGGTCGGCACAATATCGGACAGGGGGACTCCAAAACAGTTCAAAGCGCCAAAAAAGGTCATAGCCACGGCTGACTACTACATTGAGCAAATTTTTTACTCTTTAATGGAAGTCCACATTGCTAAACTTTATACAGTTGCGAGGAGTCGAAGTTCAAAATTCACCACGACGCCGCATCCTCACATGCCGCCGAGAAAAGAACCGTATACGGAGCGAAAGCAAAAGCGATATAACTCCCAGATATCACGAAAAAGTCGGAGATAAGTGTGGAGTCACTAGATACAAGTCCCCTTTGCATTCGCTTTTTTTTCAGCCAAGGGCCCCTAATAGAGCTTCGACTGATCTATGGACCATTAAGTTTTTGGAAACTTTCAAAAAGAAACCCTGAACTTCCGATTTGATTTTCTTTACCATTTTTTGACCGAATCAATCAAGCGATAGCTCAAAATGACCAGCAAAAACTAAGACAGAACATAATACCGGGAAAAAAAATTCATTCCTACCAAACGGATTTGAAAATATTGGAAGTTTGACCAAAATAGAGTGAAACGGCTTTAGTATGTGCACACAGCGGCACTACCACACCTAGAAACCCTATCGAGCCGAAACGAATTAATCCTGAGTTTATTTGAGCACTGATTACTTTTTAAGGTTTCCAAACGCATGGATAGCATTAACAATTACTTGATTCTGTACTAAGGCATCAAATGTGTGTGACAAATCTCGATTCCCATTTGCGTAGTCAATATCATTATGCCCCATATTTAAGTAAATCATGTTAAATTTCTTGTTGGCCCATACGACAGGGTAATAGCCGGAATACCAAGTCTGTGATGGATCTGTTCCAAGCGGGAAACTTGAGGAGTGGATAGCAAGTAGGATTTGCATATCAGGGTTCTGTCTCAAGTCCCGTTCCCATCTGTACCACTCATTAACGCTTGACTGGAATACATCAGGTAAACCAGCTGTGGCTGGATGATCCCTTGTTTCTACTTGGACGTAGGAGAGCGTTGGCTTCCATGTGTTTGCAACGTATTGTCCAGAGCCAAGGAAGGTGTTGTGATACCAGCCCCAGTTTTGGGGATATGCTGAATCGTCCATTGCAAAGGCAGCAAAGTGGAACCCAATGAACCCACCACCACGTTCCATGTACCTTTGAAAGGCATAGCGTTGATTAGGGTCTTCTGGCCTAGTGTCCAAGAACACAACGACTTGGACATCAGCCAAGTAGTCATCGTTCAGGTAGCTCCAGTCATTTGTCGACTCAAACAGGAAGTTATTTTCTGCAGCGATTTTCGGGAACCACTCGTTAGCCTCCTTGACAAAGCTGACATGAGCCACGTCGTTAATCCCAGTGTAGAAACCCGCGACCTTGAACTCTGAGAAAATAAGAATTTTAGAATGTTTTCTAATTCACGCGAAACTTTAAAGGTTTCCTATATGCAAGCATTACTTGGTTCAGGGAAATTCCCATCGAGAACTCCAGCAGATACGCCATCGCCAGGAATCAGGGGTCCTGGGCTGCCCTTGAGCCAGCATGTACCACCCTCGTAATTATTCCAAGCATAGCCTCGACAGCCCGCCGTTGAGCTGCAGAATCCGCAGCATTGATCCAACCCTCCCTTCAAGGAGGCTATATTCGGGGCGCTGATATCCTTATTAGTTTCCCTGCTACAGGACTGCTGAACGGAGGGTCCAACAAAGGCCCCGAAAATTAAGAACGCAATGCTCAGGGATCTCATCACACTGGGTTTTATTGCCGGAACGACAAGTATGAAGCCTGCAGCTTGCTTTTATGAGGACTTGAATTGTTGGAGAGAATTTTATATCTCAAATATTGATTAGCTATTTTTTAGAAGTGTTTTTAGCATGCTCAATGCTTAGCTTCCAGTCTTTTATCAGACAGCTTAGCGTTATCTTTTTGATAATTCTGGCCAACCTCACCTGCGAAGTGTAATCTACAGGGATGGAACCTAGATTTTACCCTACTTTGCTGAGCCGAATTTATTTAAGGATTGGATGACCACCCGCTAGGGTCACCCTCTTCACGGGATATTCACTTCAACTCTGACCTAAGTTTCAACTCTCCTGGCATGAACACGCTGTTTAAAAAGCTCGAATCCATAAAAATTAATGGGGCTGGTATGAGGGCTCTTCGCAGGAATGTGGGAACTGTGGTCGATCATGGTTCCTATTCTGACCTTCAGATCCGCTGCTTAATCGACTGTTTTTCGTTTTGAATCAAGCTGCTCCATAGTTGAATACCTTCTCGAGCTCCGCCACTTTTACCTCCAAAATCGTTGTCAGCAAAGCACGGGAATACACGTCAGTGTATTCTGGCTGTAGAAATTTCAACCAACGGAAGGGACTCTCACGACCACTGGGTGGTCCGACAACCTCTTCGAAAACTTTCCGATTTTCATTTTGACAAAATCCTGCAGCGGATTGGGTAATTGAAAGGGTTGCCAATCCTGCAGCTTAGCTTGATGATTTGGTCAGAATCCAAGTTGTTGCCGTTGCCCACCGTGTTCTTTAACATTTCGATTTTCTTTGACACCAGCCGGGATACGGCAGAATTTTTGGAACGATTCGCGGCTTAGAAAACTCGAAACGAGTTTTTCGTAGTTTGAGGTCAATTTCTGTCCCTTGATGATAAAAAGCTACCCGTAAAAAATTCAGGGCTCAAGAATACAATGCTGTAATGGAAGGAAAAATTCTTCTATTCTTTGCAAGCCAGCCTGAAAATTGTAACTTTTTCAATATCGAAAATCGAAGCTCTGCCCAAGGTTGGTGGACTTGGCAACGAAAAAAAAGAGCTGTTCACCAACCTTGGCTCTGCCCCTATACTTAAAGTAAATGAGAAAAGGAAGGGAAGTCACAAAGCGGTCCGAGTCCTACCGATAGATTTGTCTGGAACTTTCTCAGTCAGGTAGCACTGACCCAGACCTTCAACTTTTGTATCGGTCCAAAGCGGGGCATTCGCATCTGTGACCTCCAGGGGTCACCAAAGGTCCCATCGATCGGCGACCTGATCGAGTCAAGCGTAACGTCAATCAAAAGAGCTTAGCTAAGATGTTTTGATTCTAAACGAATACCGCACTTGACCTTTTTAATGTACAACAAGGCTGCCAGAGGTCATTTAGTGTTCAGCCAAACGTTTAGTGACCTCTGGTGGCCATGCTGTACAATAAAAATGTCAAGTGCGGTATATTTTTTTCAAGTGCGGTTTGAATCGAGCAGGTAAACGGTCACAATAAAAAGCTTAATGCGGTGCTTTTGTTAACGTAAAATAGGACGGTGGCCTTTAAAGCTTTCCGAAATTGTGCAGCGTAAGAAACTTATTTGAGTTAAAGTTGATCACTGTCGAACAAGACTTGGAGACCGGCTAGAGTTCCTTGGAATGCAGCATTGTAGTCGGTTGCAACTTCGTTTCTGACGTAGTCTTTTCGATCATCCGCGTACTCGTCATTGATTCCAGGTCCTCCAACAAGAGCTCCATACAAAATATGAGGATTTGGCCCTGGATTATTTTCACCGATTTCACGATCACAGGGACTAGGTGGGCTAGGACAGGAGCTAAAAATCAAAAGAAAAACTTAATAGAAAAATGTAAGAGCAGGGATATAAAATTAAAAAACTGGGTTACCTTGCCCGATGGTGAGGTTTCTGCGGGGGGTTAACACCGTACCCGACGACAAAACTACGCCCAGTATCACCTAAAGCGTAATGTATTTGCTGCTTTGCAAATTCTCGATACGTTTGAGTTTTAATTCCAAGGTCAGCAGCTTGTAGGCAGAGAAAAGCTGCGTTCGAAGCATATCGCAGTGAACCCCACTCTCCTATGTAGACCAAACCCAGCGGTGTCCTCGGGGCTTCATGGACGGTGTAGTCGCAGAATGCTTGAGCAGCGTCAACATATTCCTTGGTTCCAACAACGCGAGCCATCAAAACCTACGAAACCATTACAAAAGATTTGCTTATTCCATTATCCAAGTATTGAAAAAAAAAGAATAAGCAAACGAGATACTAAAAAAACAGAATGCTTAGCATCTATCCGAAGCCAGGAAAATTCAATTTTCTGACACAAAGATATCTTATGCAAATCAATTGCTGCACTCACTCGCTAACTAAGCTTACCTGTAAAGCAGCTCGCTTATCATCCCAGCTAAACCTTTCAGGTCTTTCTCCAAGAGAAAATTCTTCCCAATGAGCTTTAAAATCGTCGACATATTTCTGCTCCCCTGTTGCTCTGTACAGCCACGCAGCCGCCCATCCTAGTTCGTCACCATAACCTGACCATGAGCTGTTAATATAATTTTTCGAAATTATTTTTTGTCGCATTTCGTTGACGAGAATTTTGCTATGAGTTTTCATTTGATTCCACCCAACCTCTTTAAAATGGCCCCTCGAAAAAGGGCCCTTCGATTAGAAAAATTTACAAAGACCCTTTAAATCAAGTTTAGCTGAAAATTACTTGTAGAATTTTGCTGCAGGAATTGCATGAGTGTAATTCCCACGATATTCGTTCCCAAAGTCGTACAGCTCTCTGGCGTGTTGTAAAAGGATTTGAGCGTATTCAGCATCCACATCCTTAAAAACAAGGTAGCCAGAAGCAAAGGCTGCAGCAGTCTCACCCGCTATCTCTGTGCCTGGCTTCTCTTTTGTAATTTTGAATGAAGGGCGTGGCCCATGCGGAGAGTCTTCAGGCCTCCCCCACCATGAGTGGTCTAGGTCACCATCCGCTGTTTGTCCATAAAACTTTAAAAAATTCCAAAAAAAGTCATGAAAATAATATTTTCTTCAAGAATGCTCTGCAAATACACGTCTAGTCGAAACTTTTTTCAAAAGTATAACACAAACACTGATTTTTTAAATGAAAATATTTTTTTTTGAAACCTTTAAGTGTAAGCTCTACTACGAATTTTCTATTCGAGTTACCACGTAAGGTGACGGATGTGCTTTAATAAAATAGTCAAGAGCCCATTTTACAGCGTCATACGCATAATGAACTTGATTTGCTGCCAAATATCCCCCGTGGTATTCGATAATTCCCCAATTCAGCACAGTTGTAGTAGCCGCAAATGGAAAGCCGAATTTCACAAGATCCCCAGCTTTTTTTCAAAATAAAAGTAAATGGTTTAGTTAACTAGAAAATTCTTTAAAAGTTATTCCAAGGCTCACCATCAAAATACCCTCCAACGAGGTCAACATCTCCGTCTCTGTCGTCAAGAAAGGAGTCCCCTCTGTAGGGAATCCGATTATCAGGAGGAAGCTTCCCGCATCTCTGTGCTTCATAGAAAAGAAGTGACAAGCGTATCACTTCTGAGTAGTTGTAGGACGGAGCAAGGCTACTTCCAAATCCCTCAGTGCAATTTGAATCGTGGAGTTTGCTCAAAAAAACTATTATTCCTGACTGGATCAACACAGAAATGTTCAGATGCATAATGCCGCTCCGGTTTAAATATTAAAGCTTCACTCTTAGCTCTTTGTAACGAAATTGAAGTATGAGAAAAAGAAAAAAGTTGAGGCTGAATGGTATCTGCTTATCGATTTTATTTATCAAAAAAGTATAAATTGCGATGAATAGGGGCTTTGATTAAGGACGTGATGGCGATACTGGTTTTTTTTTTACCGTTGAAAGAACACAAGAAGAATCTCAAACTTCAGGTTCCTTTTTCTGAAGTTGAGCACTGGGTCTAGAGCGTTCGTTGATATGCCAAATGAAAGGAAAAGCGATGCCCAACAACATCATTAAGCCAGATTGTTAACCTAATGATCTTTTCCTCAATGACAAAACCTTGGTTTCAAAAGTTTCACAAATGCAGGTCCCAGGAAGTGTACCTAAAGATGGCTTCTTTTTTAAAGGAGACAGCATTTTTCGAACCAAGTTTGAAGTTTTTCTCTTCAAATCAAGTCACAAATTCCGCGATCAGCATACTTTTTTTTGTTATTTTCTTTGTTGTGCCCATGGGACCCTATGATTTCTCACCATTTCTGCTCTGCCTGGAGTATACTTCTAAATCTGCTCAGTATTCTAAGCTAGGGTACCGTTTAAAGTTACGTACAAACTGCAAAGTTTACAGGAAAATTTGCAATTTATATGCTCAGGTTACCCACAATACTAGACAGGTTTCAAAACCATGAGCGTGAGCAGGAGTATGCGTGTGAGTAAAAATGTCCCTCATGCCCCTCCCACTGTGTAGAAAATCTCGAGTATACTCGAAGTTCATGAGTGTGAACCCTCCGGAGACTCAAGGGCCTGGCGTAAGAGCATCTTTCCCGAATTTAACTGGGAATCTGAAAAAAGCCCTCGCGAGTCCTCTTTCTTTTTTTTTTGATTTAAATCATTTTTATCTAAGAAATTAACTTGCAGTCAAGATCATTAAAATCATCAATCTTGTTAATCATGGGTGACAGTGACTCATCCATCTCATCAGTTCCCTTGAACGAGAAGCCCAATCAGCCAAAGGCAATGGTAAATGGGATTTCGCATATTGATATTACAACATTTAAATCTGAATTTAAATCTTAAATCGTGTCTGAATTTTAGGCTGCAAAGAAGAAGAAATTCCATTTCAAAGTTCAGCATGATCTGATATTGCTGCGTGCAGCCGTTGAGTTCAATCCCATGGGAGTATGGAGAAGAAAAGTGGAAAGAAATCCATGGACACCTTCTTGAAAACAAGATTGCCGTATGCAACCGGTCTCCAAAGGACCGAATTACTCTGCTACTTCAAAAACTGGAAAAAGAAGACCACGAATTCAAGTAAGGACGTTTTTTATATATACTATAATTTATACAGGTACGGCGTCGGTGCTGACTGCCCTGCTCAGTAAGTATCAGTAGTATGGATTGGTACATACTAGCAATAAAAATATATTGTAACACGTATATACTATGATGAATCAATTGATACTTTGAAAGGTACATAATAAGATAATGCAATATTTTCACTTTCCAGAACGGGAACAGAGGAAGAGAAGACGGAGATGGGGCAACTACTGGAGGAAATCCAAATGGTCAAGAAGCGGTCTGAAGAGACGGTCAACGCGTTTAAAGGAGCCGGAACCGAGAAGGAATCAAGAGCTGTAGCAATTGCTGAGAAAAAAGACGCTGACAAAGAACGGNGAAGACGGAGATGGGGCAACTACTGGAGGAAATCCAAATGGTCAAGAAGCGGTCTGAAGAGACGGTCAACGCGTTTAAAGGAGCCGGAACCGAGAAGGAATCAAGAGCTGTAGCAATTGCTGAGAAAAAAGACGCTGACAAAGAACGGGAAAAACTCATGGGTAATGCATAAGCGAAATACAGCACATTATCTACTTAAACTGATTTGCTAGTAGCGTAGAGATTCTTTTGCAAAATTTTCCTTACTTTAGCCTCAGAAACGCTGAAGCTATAAGATTCGGAATTTGACTCTGCCGTAATAGTGGTTTCTAGCGAATATTTTTAGCCAAAGGATGAGCCAGAATATTTTCTCCACCTTTAGACTAAAGTTGTGAAATTTTTGCAGAGGAGTCTCTTCTCAATTTGTCGAAAAAATAGTTTTTTCAAAAGATTTCAAGTTCATCAATTTGAGTATATAAGGCTGAAGGACTCTGTGTACCTTATCGGCTGTACTTAACTTTGCGAATTTCTTAATCCAGATGAAGCTGGAAGTCCAAATGATGTTAAACCGAGGAAGAGAATCAGGATGAGTCCACAAGATGAGCTCATCAAAACACAAGCTGAACATAGCATGCAACTGGAATTGACGAAAGCCCAAAACGATCACGACTTGGAAAAGAAGAAGCTGGAAGTAGAACGTGAAAAGGTAGAAGTGGAACGGGAGAAGCTGGAAATTGAGAAAATCCGAGAACAGCGAATGCTGGATGAATCCAAGCGAACTACTGCTCAAATGGAATTGATGAAGGGGATGTACGATCTTATGCAGGGCATGAAAAAATAAATTTGATTACGGCTTCAAATATTTTTTAAAACAGTGCAAAAACTTTATTTACAATCTGATCAATCAATTGATACAATCAATATAATTCCAATAATTTCTTCTGTGTATTTAATAAAAAAATCCTTTGTAAATATGATTCTCACAAACGAAATGGATTTCACTTCCAGTATGCAGTTTTAGTATACTAAAGAGATTCTTGAATTTAATATTTATTTTTAACTAGTGCAGAGGTGGATGCCTCCATATTGTAAGATTTTCAAACATCGAGATAATTTTCTAATGAGGGGGGATCGCAGTTGAAGTATTTAGATACTTGGTCTCCTCTTAAACACGTTTGACAATTGACGAAGATAGCCGCAACAATATATTGCTGTTTCAAATTTTGCAAATACAGCTTTTGATTTTTCTTGAAATCTAGGAATGCAAATTTTTGCAAAATTTTCCCGAATCCGTACTCAACACTGACTCTCAAAGCAGACATATCAGCGTTAAAGATTTTTTGCAACTGTGTCAGTATTCCATTTACCTTCTTGAATCCGCATTTGATAAACTTTTGATTTGAATATCCTGGGTCTCCAAACAGACTGTAATTTGATCCGTCTGCTAACATAAACAAGCGCTGCATTTCAGATTTGAGCTGACTAATACGAAGCATAGCAGCATCGTGACGTCTTCCCTTAATTGGGCCATCCAGTCTTCCAATTAATCCATTTGGAAACGTGACACTCTGATATTTGATAACGTGCTTCTTTTTGTAGCCACTGTAGTAGTCCTTCTGGTGGTATTTAGGGCGACATATGTCTCTGCATGTACCATCAATGAACCCTATTACTTTAGGATAGTAAGAACCAGCATTTTGGCAAGCCTGTAAATGCATAACCCAAATAACGTCAAATAGGTAAACAGCCTTTAGAATTATAACTAGTGTAGCCTACATGTGCAAATGAGGGAAATGTTTGATCATCCATCCAATCTTGCTCGATGCGTTCTAACAGGGAGCCGAACTTGTCAAAAATATACTGGCACATCCAGTTTGCTATTCTGGATATGGTGGTTGGATGCCTGTTGAACATCTTCACCAGATCATTCAGTCGATTAGGGTAGCTCAAACGCCTGAGGAGGATGCAAAGTCCTTCCATACCTGAAATTGACAGTAATTTAAACTAATAAGAAGGACTGTAATTTTGAAATAATTACTCAATTAACTTACCGGAAAATTTAATCCCATGACAATTGCATTCTGTAGGAATTCGCAGCGCCAGGATCAATCTTCTCAGTTCCAGTCTACCAAATCGGAAGAAGATATGGCACTCTTCGTCATTAAAATCGTTTAGATTAAAAATCTTCTTTTTGTAGCAAGGGGTTCTGTTAGGCTTTGTACTTATCTTCTTAAGTTCATAGTAATTCTGGAACTTAACTATGCCACTCAAAACTAACTGCCATAACTTGGCTTTCCCATTCTTTTGACGGTTCTGAAGAAGTTTAAGCTTCCGATACTGTGTTGCTTTTATAACACCTGAATGGTACAGGTGATCTAAATCCATCTCGAATTCAGATTCTTTCTTTCTCTGAATAGAATCCCGCCCGACAGATCTTACTGCACACATTTACACGCACGGGATTTTTCAAGGGCCTTTGCAAAGTGTACAAAGAGTATGAGTATGAGGCTGTTGTATTACGATACTCCTGCTCACGCGCATACGGATAGGCAGGGCTTTGAAAGGTGTCTACTGATTGCATGATAGTGAAGTGTAACCTGGTTGGCTAGTTTTTGTCAGTAGTTTCAAAGTCAAAGCTCCGTTCATCATTTGTGACGAACTTCACAAACTTTACTCACCAACTTTACTCAGAATTAGAGGGTTTTTCGGTTAATTTTTTAAAAAAACTCAGGAGCAAGTAATAAGTCGGTTCCATAAAAAAAATTTCGGTCTGGATAGGTTCTTCATGCATAATGCATCAGTATCAATCTGCTGGAAGCTTTTCTTTTCTCTGCAGCTGTAGCCCAAAGTAATGTTCCAGCCGGCATCCTAAAAGTTTCCGGATTCAACCTCCCATTACAACCATTGTTAATTTTTTTTTACCCTC
>JABASM010002412.1:0-11137 GCA_019776545.1 Brachystomella parvula | reverse complement strand
CTGATACTGCCTGTTTTTGCAATTGCGTTTTAATTTGAGTTTACAGCCAGAGTTCCCCAATCGTAGATTCGACGGAATCCACTTTAATTGGTGTGCTGACTAGTCCTGGATGAAAATACTCTTCACTCACCCTGACTCAGCAACTGCTGAGTCACGGTGAGTCCTCATCCACCAGAATCGCTCAGTACATTAAGAAAATTGCATGGACAACGAATCTACGATTGAGGAGCTCTGTTTACAGCCACAGAAATCGCTCGAAATATTCCATTGAAAGCCAGCTTCATTTTTTATTTCAGAAAATTCGGAGCTTTTTTCTGCAAAAGATTTTTGCACTCAATCGAAATGGCGAAAATTATTCTTCCAGTTGAAGTAAGTGATTGGGACGGTGCGTCATCTATATCAATCCCTCCTAAATACTTCTAACTTTAATTGTATTACCACAGGTACTGGAGATGATTCTGGATCACTTAGACGTGAAGGAGCTTCGCAATAGCCGCTATGTGAACCGGGATTGGAATCTGGTTAGCTGCAAGCACCTCAGAGACCGCCAGGAGCCAATTAAGCTCAAGCTTGATTTTGGAGGCGAGAGTGCTCTTCAACTTGTAAAAATGATCAAGAAAAGCTCTCAACCTTCCCTGTTTTCAAAATTTGAGTTCATTTTTCCTGGGGCGTACGTAAGTCAAGAAGGAAAGAGATTTGCATGCAAAATATTGATTTTCGACGTGGCATCCTTGACTACTTCACTTTATTAATAGCGCGAGCTATCATGCATTTCCCTGTGTTAGTCTGGCTGGCCGTCCGTTCTCTCGCGTTTGCGCTCACTTGCTCTCAGCAACCGTTCATCAGATTGACTTAAAATTTTGTATGAGAGTTCCTTAAGGACTTTAGTTGTGCACCATGAAATTTTATATCGATCGGTGAAGTTTTAATTATTTTCGATTTTTGGCCAACATCTACTCATTGGGCTTATGTGTATTTGTGTGTGTGTGTTGTGTATGTCTATACCCGGTATACCGCCGTATACACCCGGTATGACCCGTATACACCGTAATTCGGCGGCCCAGTCGCAAGGGAAAGACGCTCAATACGTAGGCCCAGTCGCTGGATTCGTCAGCTAGGTCCAATATCTCGAGAAATACTCAAAAAAACAAAAAAACCATAATTGGAAATCTGCAGAATACCAATATCTTTCGAAATAATCATTTGAAACAAGTTTTTGTCCGTAAGCTCCATCCCCGAAATCCGGAAAACTGGTCGGGTCGCTGAATTCAGCAACCCAGCCGACGAATTCAGCAGCCCGGGCCGCCGAATTCAGCGACCACGACAGACCGCTTATACACCCGGTATNACGAATTCAGCAGCCCGGGCCGCCGAATTCAGCGACCACGACAGACCGCTTATACACCCGGTATGACCCCATTTACACCCGGTGTGACCCCATGTATACCCGGCATGACCCCATATAGTACACCCCGTATGACCCCATATACTCAAATGTCATAAAATGTTCAAAATTCATAAAAATTTTAGAAAATGTCCAAAATTCATAAAAATTATAGAAAGTGTCCAAAACTTATAAAAATTACAGAATGTCCGCTCGCGCTATTACGCACACCAGTGTTTGCAATGTTTATTTCTTCTACAGATTTCATTCCCTTCTACAGCCATCAGTGGAGCTTGGAGATCAGCCCTCGTCAACTTCGCGAAGAACTGTGGAAAGCTTGGAAAACTCTACAAGTTTTCCAGATCCCATGGAGAAACCGTGAAGCACGCCTTGGCGGTGATCAAAGCAGTGCAGACCTTACTTAATCACTCTCCAAACATAGAATCACTGGATTTTTGCGGTATTCAATGCTCTATTGAAGAGATTGGAATTGTACGGTATGAGCCCTACTACTCCATTATCCAAACTGAAGGAGGTTAGAGGGATACCTCTACGCTTCTTGAATGACACACCCCCAGTAGCTCCAAGTCTGCAAAAGATCACCGCCTCCTTAGATGAAGTTTCAGACTGGATGTTACTGAATCAACTTACCCCCGCTCTGGTCGTCACGCTAGACGTTTGCCTTTCCTCTTCCATTTCAGCTGAGCTGATCAAGAAATTCATGGATCTGAATCTGAATGTAAAGGAGCTCAAAATTTATTCTCGGGCGCCGAATCCTTACAGCATCGCAACCCAACCTTGGCTTGATGACTTAGTTCCTGCAACCAAGGAGTGGATCTTAACTCTCCAAGGAATCAGAGAATTGGATCTGGAGTGTGATTTCTGGCCCAACTTCCCGGCGTCAGATTTAAAAAAATTGGAGAGCATTACTATCCGCGGAGATGATTTTCCTTTCCAACACCAAGATCAGTTTGTTTTACCTGTTCTTTTTTCTCCTCTTAAATACCAAAATCTGAAAACCATTGTCCTAAACCGCTACAGACCAGAAAAGTTTTTTGATCTAAGCATCCCGTTTACTGGAGTCACAAGTCTTACTCTCTACAACGCGTTCAGAATCAACCTGGCAGTAGTATTTCCCAATCTAAAAATCCTTTCCTTGTTCCGTGCTACCGTCCACGATTTCAACCTTACATCCACACACAAGAATCTGACTCATATGAACCTTCATTTCGCTCAAAAGCCTTTCGGGACCTTGGCCCCCGTTTTGAATCAGCTTAAACGCAGTTGGACTGTGGTTCGCAGGAATGAGTTCGTGGATCTGGATGTGTTCGATGCTCCATTTCGAGTCTTCCATGATACATCATTGTCATTCTCTGGGGTTCCTCCAGTGAAAACGACTACCTACATGAGAGGTAGGACAATAAAATCAGTTCGCGGATATTGTTAAAAGTAAGAGCTAGTATGACTAATTGCTTTCTTTTAGGTGTTCGACATGTAGCCGATGCTACGGAATACTTATGGTCCGCCAAAGTGTACGCGGCTGCAGAAATGCAACTCCGTCGCTTTAACCTCGATGAAGACCATGAACTGGTACGTTCGATTCATGGAAAGTTAAGGATTTTTAAAAAGCAATAACACTAAGTATGCGTTCAACTAAATTTCTGCAGGTAAAGGAATACCTTTCTGCTCTTGCCAAACTGGATGACGGCGATGATCTCCTGCTGGCCCCAACCGGCGCAGAAGCCAATTAAGAAACGTAATGCTTTGAGGAGGCGTTCTACAGCAATTAAGTTACGCAAACCTAAGAATTCATTCCATCTTGTCTAAGTTTCCAGCTATTTTACTGCTTCCTAAGTATTGCTAGGAAAGCTGGATGTGTAGGATAGGAATGGGGTATTTTTTCTTAAGATTTCTCTTGTGCTATATTTACAACATTGTTGGTGTTTCATTAGAGCCAAAATTCTAATAGTTTTCCTCATCTTTTTTATTTTCACCGAAATGAGATTTTGATTTACTGTAATTAAATTCGGTTCCAGATATGTATATACCACCATCTCATTTTTTACTAAGAAAGAATGAAGCCGGGATGCGTTTTCCGTGTCCAATAATTTATTTACTTATAAAACTCAATCGTAGTTTTTCTCAAACGTTGAAATTGGGAACACCTTGGAAGCTGCCAGTTAGTTTCGCAGTCTCATTTTTTGGTGCAAATGGGAAGAATCCAGGTAGCTTGATTGTTGGCAGCTTTGGAAGTTGGAACTTTGTGATGCGCTGGTAGACATTAGTAAAATTGACTGGGCTCGTTCCATTTGGTCCACTCCTCAAAATTGAGCTCAAAACTCCTGCCAACTAAAAATCAAATAAAACAAAAAACTGTCATCTGTCAATATTTTTCCTGGTAAGATAATTTAAGGAATCAGTTAATCTGTATCTAGAAATCTTGTTTTAATTTTACTGTTCCAATTAGATTTCCAGTAGTGGCTGAGCCTGGGGTAGTAGCAACTTCCTCCGCGTCCGTATCTTCCTGTCTTACGTTCCCATCTCCTTGCACAAAGTGTGACCATGGTGACAAACTAAAACTCAGAACCCCCAGCAAGAAAATCAGTCGAAATCCCATTTTTACTTAAAATTATTTTCTGAAGTTTTCCAAAATGCAGAGACGGCTAAATTTTCTATACTACTAGTATTATAAGAAGATTGGTGGAAAAAACTCACGTCGAAAATTGTGAGAATGGGCCAGACGCTTGGATGTAAGGATCCAACACCTGTGCATTTAATTTAATTAAATCCTTACTAATTATTACCGAATTAATTCATTTACACCTGTGAAAACGAATCGTAATGAAAAGACAGGTGAAGCATCTTGACAGCGACGAAAACGTAGAAATGTATTTTTTATTTTTTTACGTTTTTACTTCGCTGGATGGCACTAGTGCAGAACTTGAATCCTCATCTTTCTTCAGTACAGAATGCATTGAAATACAGAGATGAGAATTTAAAGGGACAGAAGGAGATGAAAATGAAGAAGGATTTTCCCCTCTTTATTTCAATGGCGCAGTATCCAAGGGGATGCGTCTGAGTTGAAAAGAAGAATAGAATTCTCCTCCATATACACGATACACCTAAATCACGATTCCCTAGTTGTGGAACCCAGTTTCCATTTGCACATACTTTCAGTCAGTATATCCTCCTCTCTCCTTTATCCCACATTATTTTCTTCCAAGTTTTTTCCCAAGGAATTCAAGTTCACGATTTTTAAAATGTGATTTAAAAAATAAGGAACTATGGAAAATCCAGCGGATTTTAAGGTAAGCCTCAATTCAGTTTTTAATTTTAAAAAATGAAATTCAACAGTAGGAGAGGAGTGAAACCTTAAAATAGAGGCTTATATTTTTTTAACCTTCCGGAAAATGAAGATAAATGCTCAATAATTATATTCGTCAAATATTTAACTTAAAAGGGAGGAGCAAAAGATTTATTTCAGTCTAAAATCTTGCGTAACAAAAACAAAAAATTAAGCTTGACCAAAAATTTACCTTATAATTACAGGGGAAAAAAATCTACTTCAGAAGATTATAAATTCAGCTGATCTTACGCCATCTAAAAATTAAATTTTCATTATATAACGGCGCCTGAAATTCTTTCATCCAAAAATCTCCTTCAAAATCTAGGTTAGCCTTCCGTAGAAATAAAAACTGAAATGAGAAATAATTAAAAAAAGCCTTACAAAAAGTGCGAATGGTAATCGGAAATATTTTCATTTTTCTTTCAATCAGGTACGCAGCTGGAATGAGCTAAATTAAAAACCTGGATTCTGGAAACCAGAGCTGGATTTCAAACAGTATTTTTTCCTTGAAATCCTCGAAAAAATCTCGACTGTCCTTCATAATTTCTGGATTTGAATTTTCCCATGTTGCAGGAAGTGAACTCCCTCAACAAATTCCCATAGTGTTGAGTTTTGTACATTTTTATTTAAATCAAAAAAATAAGGTTGAAGTGAAGTGTAATTGTAGGGGGATGAGACTGATTGATCATGGTGAGGCTGGTAGTGCTGTGGATATGAAAGAAGATGAATTTTTTCTAGGTCCACTTCTCAGAGCACAAAGGAGCATAGCACCACCAGCATCTGCTTCTCATCATCATCCCCCACACTCCTGCAGTTGTCGATGAGGAGGAAATCCATTATCTATGCTTCATACTGTACTAACGGCACTGCACAAAGGAAAATATCACAAGGGTTGAAGCAGAAGGAAGAATTAACTCAAAAAAAAAGTTGGTTGCAGTGAGTGGGACAATTTCTACCCTCTCAGTCCGTCTCTTCTGAGAGTAGAGCTAAAAATTCCATGGACTTTGTCCCCGTCACCATGGCAACAACAGCAGGGATCCAGGCAGGGACTGATGGAAATGGAACAACTGGTCCACTGGATCCCCCCTCCGTTCACCAGTATGGGCTTCCACCTGCTCCAACACAAAAAATCCAGAGGACCCCAAACTTAACCCCGTACTCACCCCCAGTGACCTCAAACATTTGGGTAGAAGGGGCAGTAAGCCCAGGAGCACCACTTCCTCAGCAGTGCAGCAGTAGTGGAGTGAGCAGGCTCAGTTACAGTCAAAATCCGTCAGCTGGGATTTCCATCCCAGTGAGTAACCATAACCACTCCTCACCCCCAGCTCCAGTATCAAAATGTAAGAAAAACGTGGTGACGCTCCCTGTACCTTCCCCACCCCTCGTCTCTACCATACCCACACCCTACGTCCACTCGGATGACAGGGGTAGTGGAGAGGTGAGGTTGGAGACAGAATCCAGGGAGCAGTCCAGGGAGAGGACACTCATTTCCACAGAGGCACAGACTGAAGACCCAACGCCCCTCATACCCCCACCCCGCGTCCGGAACCGGGAACACAGAAAAAGGGAACGACGGGAGCGAAGGAGACACCGGCCCCACCATACCTCTTCCTCGTCTCGACCCAGGTCAACCGTGAGCAGCGGTTACAGTGGGACAACTTCGAGTAGCTCAACAACTTGCGGTGGGGAGGAAGTAACTACTGCCCAAATTCATCAAACTTCCTCAGCACCCATCTCACCTTCAGAGATGCCGCCTGGTCCAATCGGGGGTATGAGTCTGGAGCCGCTCGCTGATGCCCTACCACCCCCACCCCCTTATTCTACGCTTCCAGCTGAGGGGAGGAGGGGCGTCCCACCTCTCAACCCCCTTCCACCACCACCTCAGCAGCCCCAGCCCTACTCTCCAGCTGCTTTAGCTGCCATAGCACAGAATTCAATTTCTCCAGCTGCCCCACAGCCGCTACGATATCAATTTTCTCCACCTGCTCCACCACCCCTGACAAGGCCGAGCAGAAGGTAAAAAAAAATTCTTTTTTTGATTTTTGATTTTTTTTTTTTTTTTTTGCTTTCTATAAATTTTGACATTGAAGGTTATATTTTGAAGGACTCGATTCTGCCATTTTCTCATTTCAAAATTCAAGATACAAATCAATCGGTTTCAATTTATACGGTTGAGGTTGAGCCCTTTGAAGAAAATTTTAAAATGAAATACCTGTGTTTCAATTTCAAAGCTTATTCAAATTTTCAATTGAAATCGAAATTTTCAATAAGGTTCAAATTGGAGTTTAGGCATTGAATTCTTCGGTTCGAATTCTTCAGAAACCTAAAACCTTTAAATTGAGTAAAAAGATGAGAGTAGAAGATTAGGATTATAGTGGAATTTGGATTTGGGTTTGAGTGGGCTAACTGTCACAGTACCAAAGAAAGGATTTTTATTAGCCTTTATTCATCATTTTTTACCCTTGATTAGTTTGAAAATTGGACAAAAGGGAATATGTGGGAAGATTTTCTTGGAGTGGAATTGGATTGAAGGATTAGACTGAAAATCTAAAACCAGTTTTCTGGTCTCTTGATTAAAGTCCACTACCCTACTTCAGTAAAAGGAATCATTTGCGTTCTGTCTTGTAAGGATGGATCCTTCTTTAGAAATTCTCATGAAGTGGATGGAGAGCTACAGTTTGAAATGATTAATTGGCGATTGACAATTTTTCAATTTGAAGTGAAAGGGTGGAGAGGAGAATAGTATTATTGGCTTAGAGGAAAAGAAAGTTGATCTGAATCAATTTACATTTTATTTAGATCACTTCCTATCTGAAGTAAGCTTTGCGTTTACATAAGCTCAAAGATCATAATCAAGGCTGAATAGAGTAAAATTTAAAAAAAAATTAATGAATTTTAAATTCTTGTTAAAAAAAACTTAAATCATTTTGATTTGAAAACCTAGAAAATCTAGAGTCTTCAAAAAAAAATCTGTATGTAAAAATACTTATAGATCAGTTTTATTCCTGGAAACCAGGGAAAGTTTATTAAGACTGGAGCAAGGTTTGAAAATTTTTGCTAGTTTTTATCTTGCTCTATTTGTTAATTTTTTTAATTTTGGGTTTTCTGGGAACCAGTGTGAGGAGGTAGAGCTGCTGGTGAGGGCGAGGTAAAGGACGTATGTGCTAAATATAGGTCACCGTTTTGTAATTATTTTTCCAACCGAGACTAATTAGTAGTTTTGAAATGGAGCTAATGCATGGAGGCATTTAGGCCCAAATTAAGAGCAGATTCGAAACCAGGGTAATTTCCTCCAGGATTTCTCAACGGTTCTTTGAAACATGGAAAATGCTCCTAATTAGCTCAGGATTGTTTTCCTTACTCTCCACTCTGAGTAGAAAATTATTTCAAGAGCTTGAAAAAAGAAGTTAAACCCTTCATTAATAATTTTTTTTTTTTTTTGTAAAATATGCTAGATTTTACAATTTTCGCACCTGCCATAAAAAAAATATGTCTTTGATTTCACTTGGCTCCACTTCACGAAGGACAGAAAGGTGATAGGGCGGAAGTGGTTTTTTTGGAGATCATTTACCAGATCACTTTTTCATTTTTCTTTCCTTCTCTAGCATGACAATTTTCTAATTTTTCCTAATGTTTTCTACCTGCCAGGATTTAAAGTAGGAAAAATTGTGTAAGAATTAAAATGGAATTAGGATATCCTCTGGTCTGAGGGCATTTTTGACTACTGGATGAGTAAAGAGGTTTTTCATCTGTGAATTCGTGCGTGTTTTTATTAAGTAAATTGGAGGGTTATGTAATATTCAGTGGAGATGAGCTTTGAGAGCAGTTTCTGCAAGAATATATTTTTTATTTTTTCTACCTTGGGCCACTATCCCTACCTTCCTAATGGCCATCCCGATTTTTTACTTCATTCTTCCTCCTTTGTAATTTAACAACACGACCATGCAGAAACACAAAGGAGAAATCATACATTTCCTAAGGCTAAACGCAAGAAAACCCTTGTTTGAAAAGAAAAAATATGAAAAATAAATGTGGGAGCCAGAAATGGGGTGATAAATTTCTGCTTATTTTTTCTGTTTTTTTTTAATTAGAGGAATTAAAAATGGTAGGGTTGTAAGCTGGATTCAGAATTTCTCCAGTAGAAATTTTTAAATAATTTTTGGTAAGGGAAATAAAAAGAAACTGGAGAATGAATGAAAGGCAGGGAGGGCTAGGGCGGAAAAGCGGTTTAATTTTTTTTTCCTGTAAACAAAACATTGGGAAATGTGATGATGATGAGATAAGGATTTAAGAATTTTGACGGTGAGAAAGTAAGGGAGGAAGAAACAAAGGAAAACGGGATATTTTAAATTCCAAAGACGTTTTTTTTTTCCTTGTGTTTATCTTTATCCAGAAACGATGTTAAAAAGTTCCAATGTTCCTCTAGGCAAGAAAACCAGAGTTTTAGATACTTCAATTTTAACACTACCTTTTAATTAAACTGGAAAAAGAAATTGAGGATTTCAAGACAAAAAAATTGGATGCTTTGTTTGAAAACTTGAATTTTTTAAATCCATTTTCAACCTGCTGGTTACAAATGCTGAACCTGAAGAATACACCGTACGAATAAGAAACGCAGGGTTCCATAACTCGAGGGTCTGCACTCTGACTGACCTTGATTGTGCTGAGAAAATTATAGTTGAAAAGAAGGACGACGAGGTTTTATCGATCCCTTCTCGTCAGAAGGAAAAGAAGGAGTTCTTTCAGAAATCCTGTGGAAAAAAGAAAAAGAAGGGCGAAGGTCAGGATGAAAATAGCCGGAGTTTAGCCTGGTTACAATCCCATCTTTGTCTGGTTCTACCCTTCATGAGGGGCCCTTGGGTTAAAGTCCTCTGTCTTCAATGTGAGTACTGTCTAGTAGCTGAAAATGAAATATGAGCCCTGAGGATCTTTCTTTTCTTTGCTCCTCATCCTTACAGCAGCACCAGCATCTGGGAATTTTTAGAATCGCATCCCCTCAGTTCAGTTCGGTGGCTCAGTGGTTTCTTTGTTAAAGTGGTCCATAGTCTAGTCTCGGTGTGGCTGGCTAGGCTCCTACACTACGAAGAAAAAACGAAAAAAAAATGTGGGTGATTCCCTTTGACTTAATTTCCAGCTGAGAACTTCTGTTCTAGAAATTCCTTTTTCAAGCACTTTACCAATAGCACTGAAATCTGAAACTCAAAGCAAGGCATATGCTCAACCTGCTTAAGTGTGAGAAACTTAAAGACGTCACTACCATTTTTTTTGGCAAGACTCAATTTTTGAGTCAGTCAAAAGATTTCCATCGATCCCGGCCATTTTTCGGTTTTCCAGTCGAAAGAAGCTCAATTAAGAATTTTAGTTGTTGAAAATGATTTTTTTTTGCAAGCAAGCTGACAAGGGAAGTGTATGGCATGATAATCTCTCTAGATACGCAACAGCCAGATCTCATTAGGGTAGTCGATGAACTGATTTTTCACAGATCACTTTTCTGCAAGACCTCCGTTTTCACGAGGAATTGATTTTCCGAGGCCTAAAATTACCCCGCCCCCTTACATCCCCGTAGGGCTCATCCCCACGTGGAAATTTTCAAAAACCGATATTCCCTAAAAATGAATGTGTTACAGAAAGATGAGACCGTGAAAAATCATCCCTTAGGCTACCCTGACGACTTGTGATCACCTCTTATCTGGAGCCAATTATCATGTCATACACTTCCCTTTTTAGGAATTAAACTAATAGAGCAACTTACACTAGATGCTCAGTAGGGGCTCAAATCTTAAAACTTTAGAGCTTAATAAGCAGTTAATGAGAACAAAAAACTGAAGAAAATTCTCTTTTTGAATTCTAAATTTTATGATTATGATTTCAATGTGGTTTTCTATAGAATTAAAGCAGAATCGTAAGGATGACTGATTTTATTTCATCTCTCTTGAGGAGGAAGAATGAGCTGTTGAAGATCATTTCCTGCGGTGTATTCATTCTCTAATTCTTTTCATCTCCCAAAATCTCAGCACTGCTGCTTATTTTTTCTAGTAGTACTAAAATTCCTCATCTTTCAGTTCTTTGCTTCAGATTTTCTTGCCCTATGGGTGGTGGATGAGATCTTTTGGATCTTTCATCTATCTTTTCTTCTCACATCTTTTGCTTCTCATAAAATAATTTTTTTTTCCTTTGAACATAGTATAGGGTGGAGTAGAAATAGGAAACCTGTTTTCCTCCTTTGAAAAAATAACAACATTAACTTGCTCGTCTACTATGGCTGTGTATCCTTCCCCCATGCCCCATATTCACTAGGCCTACCTTACAGTAGGTTTATAGTTCAAGAAAAAGTATCATTTTCTTGAAATTCTTCACTTCTCGTTCATGGATTCTCATTTATAGTCAGAATTGAAATTTTCACGTCA
>JABASM010002411.1:0-11140 GCA_019776545.1 Brachystomella parvula | reverse complement strand
CGACACGGGTGGGTTAGGAGGGGTGGTACTTTGGGTTCCTTAGTTTGATCCCCTGGACTACCCTGACGACCACTTTACCTTCAAAAAGGACCCTGTAAGTAAAGATACTTCCCTTGTTAGATGTCCACAATGTGGAAGAAGCCAATGCTGGATCCTGAGTACGAACTGGCTTAACAATTAATTTCATCCCATTACTTAGATGGGGATGGAAGGCAGGGAATTAATTAAATTTTAATTTGCGATTTAATTGACAGAAGTAATTTGTGGTTGAAGACTATTTTATTTTCTCATGTCAAGGAAACGAGGTATTTACTGGAGCATCATCTTCGAAAATCTTCGGATATAGTAGAGCGCTTATTCTCCCCTCATTAACTTTTTCGCGGCCGCAAGGATTTACTGTGAACTGCTTTGTGAGTTTATGCAGCACTGCGTACAAACACTAGTTACGCTGATTTTGTGTAAATAAATGGAATCTCATGGAAGTAGAGCAGAAGATAAGGTTCCTTGACAACCACAGGCAGGCTATAAGCTTTGTAAGCCTACCAAAAAAATCTTGAGCGGAAGCAAAGGGGGGCGAACTTGGCGTTCCTTTTGAATTTTTCGCTTTAGAATCGTTAGGTTTTGCCATCTTGTATTGGCAAAAAATTATCGCTTGTCAGTAACGATCGTAATACTAAGAAACCTTTTTTATTTTATTTTTTTGGACCGAGATAACGCTGTGAGAGGATTGCCTCTCCTCATGGTCACGCTGCCAGTGGCGTGAGGTTCCAACAACCCGTGCCGTTTTGGTAGGACGGGCGTAATATTTGAGCTAATCCCTGGACTTTGGTTAGATCCTAAGACCAGGCCGACCACAAATTCACCCTGTCCTTGAATTTCACATCTTTTATAAGCCCAGTTTTCCAAAGGCTCTTGCTTCAATCAAAATACTAGTGAGGAGATATTCTTTTTCTAATTCTGCTCTGAAATGTCCTGTTGCAAGCCTGTAAGCGATGAGGAGCTCCGGGAAGCCGTCCGCGAGCATTACGCTAAAGTAGTAGTTGGAGAAATCACTTGCGGTGGGAATTCCTGCTATGCCCCTTCAACTGACCCAGCATATGCTGCCAAGCTTGGTTATTCAAAGGAAGAGCTGGATTCTGTACCAAATGGAGCGAATCTTGGGCTTGGATGTGGGAACCCTGTTATTTTTGCAAAATTAAATCCGGGAGAAACGGTGGTAGACCTCGGATCTGGAGCTGGTTTCGACGCTTTTATTGCATTGAGAACAGTTGGTCCCACCGGACACGTGATTGGAGTTGACATGACCCCGCAGATGATATCAAGATCAAGAGAAAATGCAAAGAAAAAGGGGAGTCAGAATATCGAGTTTCGTTTAGGTAAATTATAAATCTGAACTAATTTTCGTAATCATGTAAGTTAAGCTCCTAAAATATTGTTAAACTTTTTTTTTGATTTCAGGGGAGATAGAGCACTTGCCAATTGCGGACAACACAGCCGATGTCATCATTTCCAACTGTGTGATCAATCTCGTTCCAGAATCCAAAAAGTTCCAAGTATTTTCTGATGCTTTCCGTGTACTTAAGCCTGGTGGACGGATTTGTATTTCTGACGTCGTCTCAAGCGTTCCGCTGCCGGAAACTGTCAAGGCGTCCTTGGCTGAATACGCTGGATGCCTGAATGGGGCTACACTCCTATCCAGTTTGGAAGATTATTTGAAGAGGTCAGGATTCGAAGATATCCGAATCACACCGAAGGAAGAGAGCAAGGAATTTATTAAAACCTGGTCACCTGAGTACAAGGTCACGGATTTAATTATTTCAGCACTGATAGAAGCTAAAAAGTCTGTCGCTTCTTAAACTAAACTAAAATTGGAAAGGGAAATTATGGATTCCAATAGCGGAATGCAAACTTAATAATAAATGACTTTCTTCTATGTTAAGACTTCGAAATCGGGTCCTAATCCATAAAAAACATAGCTACAAAACAAAAACGAGGAATCGATTACGAATAAACAATCGACAGCGTCTGGGAAAATGTTCCAATATTGTCGAAAAGAATTTTGGCTTTGCTGCAGAACACTCAAGGCTTAGCGCGACAAAAATTTGAAATTTTGTTTTGGGAAATTACACACGGAATTTTATTCAAGGTTTCGATAAATCTGGAATTTGTGGATACGATTACCGTTCAGCTGGCATGAAATTAATCGCAATTTGCTTAAATTCTGCATAACTTACTGTCGTCGGTTGGAATGTGCCGATTTATTTTTCCTCGATGGAAACACCGCCTCTTCACACTTGCTGATGACAGCTTCAGGAGGTGTCTGTCCACATCCACAGTTGCCTTAAGGAAAAAGGATCTCCTGAAACACGAGAAACTTGAAGGTAAGCTTACGTACAAAATGGTTATGGCCTTTTAGTGTAGACTGGCTCGAGCCCGATACGAATATGACAGCCATGATGGAAAGATGTGAGGCCGTTTCGGCTTTTCGTCATGGGACTCATTCGGAATTATCATAGAGTTGCCCCTAATCTACCTAATTGAATAATCTAGTTCACCTTTTGTTTAGTTTTGGACTATGGAACGACGAGTCGCCATAAGCGCCTGTACGTCTTTGGATCTTCGACAGAAGGTGCCTTGGGACTAGCAAGTCTCGTCAGACCAAACAGTCGGCAACGAGTCTACGAGTATCTGCATCACCCAGTACGGAATTCTTTCGACCATTTAGAGGAGATAGTCGATATAGAGGCCGGTCATGGATTCACCCTCGCAAGGGTCAAGAGCAGCAATCAGAGGAATATATGTCCAATATTCGGGACAGGTTTCAACACGCATTCTCAGTTAGGCTACCACGCTGCTAGAGCCAATGCTCCTCTTGAGGTTATAATTCGATTCGTCCCATTGACACTCCCACGCTTGGAAGCAAAAGTACTTGCGATGGGTTGTGGTAGGGCTCATACTCTTCTTTCTTTGGAAGGAGGCGGAATGCTCTCCCTAGGGGCAAATACTAATGGACAGTGCGGTAGGATCCCTATTTCAGATGAAGAATACTTCGGATCTCGATTCATCCACAAGATACGACCCTTTGGCTCCTCACCAGAAGAAGATGTCATATCGATCGTCGCTAAATTTGACGTTGCGTAAGTACCATGACAGGCAAATCTTAGTGAAAACTGTGCTATGAATTTTTTCTATCCTTTTCAATGCTTGTTTTAGATTTTGTTTGACACGGAGCGGGAAGGTCTATTCATTCGGTGCAAATGAGAAGGGCCAACTGGGTCGGGGTTTGCGTGTCGTTAAACACTGGGAACCTGGTTTGGTTGAAGGGGAGCTTAAGGGAGAGACTGTTACAAAAATCGCCACTTCAGGCAATTCCGTACTCGCTATCACAAGTACTGTAACGACTCATGCTTGTTAGAAACCCTCGTTTCTTATCTTCTCTTATGTTCTATTGTCCCATCTTAGAATCTGGTGATTTGTTTGGATGGGGAGACAATGAAATAGGGCACATAAATCCTGAAAACCCAGGAAGAATACTTAGCGAACCTCTTCACGTGCCACTCGGGTCTAAGATTGGGAAAGTCCTGGATGCCTCTACTGGTGACCGGTTCTCACATATAGTTAATGGTTCGCAACAAATACAATAAACTTCATTCGAATGACTCCATTTGTAATTTTTTCTGGTTCATTATTAGAAGCCGGTAAAGTATACGCTTGGGGAATCGGAAATGGTTTAGGACTTGGTCCGCGCCAAGTGCGTGTCAGGAATCCCACCCTTATGCCACCACCACTTTTTGGAAGAAACGATTTGAATCCAGATGTCACAGTTGAGAAACTCTACGCTGGATATTTTTACATGGCGGCTGTGAATTCAAGAGGTGACCTTTATACTTGGGGAGAGAATCATGGGGGATGTCTTGGACTTGGGCTGAAGACTGGACAAGAACAAGTCTTCCCACTTAGAGTAAGTTGTTCTTAAATGGACTCAAATAACCGATGACCTCAGCCATTTTTCTGTTTACAGGTCTCCCTGGGCGGATCTGTCGAGAAAGTTGCAATAGGCGTTGATCATACTGTCGTTCTTTGCCAAAGGAATTTAGAACTTAACTTTTTCTTTCTTCATTAAAAAGTATAGCTAATTGTCCTGACAATTCAAGGAGGATACTTTCTTAGGTTAGTTGACAAGCAGCAGCGCAGCAAGCATTTTGCCTTCATAAAAAAGTTCAAAGCGTTTTCGGCATAGACATGGAAACGGGCGCCCGTTTCCATGTCTATGGTTTTCGGCTCTTTTTATTCCAAATTGTTGGTTAATTTTCGCCTTGGCGAAATCGCTGAACGTTTCAGTGATCAATAGCGCCAATATCAAACTTAATTGCCAATTTTTTTTTTCTGTACAAAAGCGTGTTTATTTAATTTGTCTTATACTTCTTTTTAGAGTAATTTAAATTCTAGTCAAATTATTCTAGCAAAGTGTAATTGAAAATGAGTCTAAAGATGCTGCAGTTTCTGAAGTCGGTGAACGAACAGCTGACAAAGCTTCACATACCCTCTGCCAGACATCTAACTGTAAGCTGGTTTTTTAATGATTAACTGCTTTGTTAGATTGTCATTTAATTTATTTGGTTCCTATTGACTGATAGAGCGCTGGACGTAATCATGGGCGAGCAATCCTTCCAGGAACGTTATTAGGGCTTGGATTACTCACTGGGAAATGCGACACAGGTTGTAAATGTATCCTAAGAATACCACCATGTGCCCCTGGATGTACCAAGGAAGAAATGAATCACGTTACCAAAGTTTCCGTAGTATCACAACCCCAGGGTCAAAAAGCGTGTGAGGCAACTACCCCCAGCCCTTCTCAGGTTAGTTGGTTAATTCTTACTATCTGATGCGGATTAACGTAATGAACGTTCCTTTCTATGTTTTCAGCACAAAGCAGAGGACCCAGAGGAGTTGACCCATCATTTTTTGCTAAAACAAGCCTCAACTGTGGTTATAGATACTGTAACCCGATTCTTGACGGAGACAGTTAGTGCTCTGGATGATTACCACATACAGTATAGGTAAGGACGAATGATTTAAATTGGACCTATAGCTAGTGAATATTTGCTCATTTAGGGCAATGATAAATGAATTCATTTGCCTTTTGGAGGAAGCCCGAGCTGCAGCTGACACCACTCAAGAAGTAATTAATTGCAAGATGGTTGTGCTCAGGAGTGAAATGGACGGAATTAGAACACAAATTCAGGTAATAAATCAGGGTGTTTAAACTTTTTTTGTTGACTCGCTGTGATGACGTTCACCAGAAAAAAATTGGAGACAAATGCGCCTGGATTTTAGTAGTACTAGAAAAAAGTTTCGAATTTAATAAAAAAACGTTGGCATCCGGTTTAACCATTTTACGGCGCTACCCAATTTGTGGCTGATTTATTTATAACGCTAAAAGCTGGGGAGTGTTATCACCCGGCAAGCGCATTAAGTCAATAAACAAACCTACCCTGCAGGTTACCAGTTCTCGTCCAAAGTAAGAAATGGATTAAAAAAAATTTGTTTTTGGTATTATTTCAGGAAGTGGAATTGCTTCTAGCTACCGTTGAGGCATTGGTGAATCAAGCTGCTCAGGCTGCGTATGCAGCTCGAGCTGAGTATCCAAGCATCGCCTTGTCGGAGAGGCTTCAGTCAGCTTTACGTGAGGTAAACCCTCTTCCGTGTTATGATTCATTATGATATGGTAGACGCTGATTCATGATAATGTTTGATTCAAGGTAAATCGAATTATGACTGAAACAAAACAACTGGAAAATGATATGGTGCAACTCCAGGCTGTTCTAATTGTGGAATCAGGAAATTCGCTTAAATAATAATCCCGAAGGTCAAGTTAACTCATTTTTCAACAAATAAAAAACAAACATTTATTTTTTCACACTTTTTTAAAAGTTTTCCTAGCAAAGCTCATAATAAAATTCTGAGATTATTGAACACATTGTAATTTAAAAAATAAGTTAGTAACAGTACAGCTTGCTTTTACTTTCCTTACTCTTCGGATTTAATTAGCTCATTGTATTTGTCAATAGCGTCAAGGACATGGGCTGTTAACTTGTGGAGATTTTGTTGATTGAAGATTGATGAAACATAGGATCGTCCCTCAGCCTCAACCTCCCCTTCGTCATCATCGCGGAAGAACTTTCCGAATCGGAATATTCTCCAGAGGAGGAAGATAATCACGGACTTGATGGCAAGAAAGAAAACGTGCAGCAATTCCAACGAGCACAAGTCCTTCAATACCCCAAGATGCAACGGAATACCAAGGATTAGGTACCTGAAATTAAAGAAAATTATTTTTCAATTATGCGTCTGGAAAAATCACCCCAAAAGTTTTGATTCAATTTTTTTTCTGAATCTCCAGATTGAAATCTACAGTTTCAACTTAATTTTAAATCCTTGAACTTTCAAATTAAATTTTACTCACAAGGAAACCTTCGAATCCTGTTTGGACGCTGAATCCAGGATCCTTGTATCCATAGGGGGAGTAGGGTGGTCCTTGCTGCACTGGTCCGTATGGTCCCTGAATCACTCCAGGTGCTGCTGGTCCAAAAACTACGTTGACACCTCCGGGAACCCCTTGTCTATCTCCAGCACCAGTAGCACTCATTGCGGTCACTCCAGCATCCCCACTTCGACTGTAAGTTGTGTAAACTCCAGAGTATCCTGAATGCATTGGTGGATTTTCTCCAGCAGAGAACTGAATTAGAAGAAGGCTAGCTAAGAGTACTAGGAACTTCATGTTCAGAATCTAAGGAAAATTAAGATTTTACGAGATCTAACTCCTTGGATTGAGGATTAAGAATGAGGAGATGGGATCTGGAAAGAAGAGTTTTTATAAGGACCGGAAAAATGTCATTCTTTTGTTTACAAAATCCCGGAATTGATCCTTAGTGTCCCACATACGGAAATAAAACTACCGTAACTTGGTTTTTCTTGATAATTCCTAAGGTAAGCGGAAGGTAGATGTACCTGGGAAATAGAAGGATATCACCAATCCCGTTTACTCTCACCTTCACTCATCCAAAATTAGAATCTGTGTCATTGCCCACCCACCTCAGTATAAAATCCAAAAAGCTTGGGAATTCCATACATCTTCAAATTATTTTCTAAAGAATAATAATTTTAATTGCAGATTAATACAAACCCTTATCATAAAAACTAAATTTATGACTAAGGATAACAGTTGGCTGTTTTACCAGGAACAGAAAGTCCATTCTGCCCAAGTGCTCGATAGCATGCACGCGTCGTGGTCCTCACTTGCAGTGATGGCATGGTGGCCATGACAGATGCCCTTGTCCTTCACCAATGCTCCAGAAAAAAAAAACAGTCTGCTTCTATAATGCATATTTTTCTGCTAGGACAAATCACTGAATTCTTACCCTATCCCATCAAAATTAATTTTCTCATGCAAGACGGAAACTCTTTCTAGTTCATTTTCCAGACGTGGACTTATTTGTAATGATTTAAATGCTTAATTAGGGCAGCCTAATTTTAGGCGAATTAGGACAGGATCCCTCCAAAACCTGAATTCTTCGGGAATTCAGCTCACATATAAGGGAAAGTCTAAGTGGGACATTCCGTGACAGTTGGCTATTTTTTTTTTAAGATTTTAATGAAGTTCATTTGTTAAAATTAAATCAACCAGGTTAAGTTTTTTCGGTAAAAGCTGCAAAGAAGGCTTCTTGATCTCCGTTTCGATTTCATGAAATTAAAAATAGGGTAAGACGCGAAATAATGGGAGAGGGGAGGAGAAAGAAGTCATGGGTTTTTTCTTAGTTCTTTGTCCGTTGGAAAGTGTACATGAAAGAAGTTGCATTTCTGCCAAGGAAGGTACAGGTCAATGAAACTTTGCTCAGGTTGCCTGGATCCTTCCACTCAGCATTACAAGGGAAACGTTTTGTGTGCATGCGTTCAGTCTCCCATTTCGGCACACACCTGTGAATTCTGAAGAGATGAAAACAATTAAGTAATTCTGATGATTCAGATTTTCTGATGAACTGGGAAATGATTTCAGTTAAATTCCATTACTGCGTATCAGGTTAATCCATAATCAATTAACATCTCTTTCTTCCTACCTTCCGCAGGAATAGTTAGACAAGGTCTAATTAGTTAATATAAGCCTTCTCTTTTTAATTAATATTTTAGTCATGCGTGGAATCCCTCTTCTGCTTCATCAAAGCATCTATGCCCATGATTCTGAGTCGGAAGAGGATGACGCGGAATCGAAAAGAAAAAAAATGAAGTCAGACAATCTTTCCATTGGATGCACTCCACCTCCATCAAAAGTAAGAAAAATTTTCAAATTAAGCCATTTACGGAATGACTTATCGTTTTGTAAGGTTAGAAATGGGGAAACTTTGGAAGCGAGTGCCCACTCACGCCGTCAAAGTCGACGCATGTCAATTGAAAATACAGCTCTAACGGAAGTAATTACAATCTACGAGAAATTAAAGAAAAGTCGGGCAGAGATCCCTTCAGGAGATACGAAAATTGATATTAATTTTGCTGAGGAAGCAATTGGAATTACACCTAGTTTTATCCGAGGCTCAATTCGAAATTCCATGAGGAAGACTAGTCAGCATCTGGAAAGAAGGACCTCAAGAGCTCTACCACATCTTAGAAAATTCTCATCCTTCCGTCAGACCAAGTATTTTTACTTTTCAGAAGCCAGTTCCCTAGTTCAAATTGAAAATGTAGAGAGTCTTGAAGGGGAGTCCAAGAAATTTAGTAAATTACTCCAAAGTTCAAACTACTGGCTGGATATTTACCGACCACTTGAAGAGGATTATGCACTCCTATCAAATTCCTACTCGGTCCATGACCTAACGCTCTCTGACATGAGGAACGGGGTTCATGAGGAGAAAATAGAGGTATTTTCTCACTATACTTTCTTCTCACTTGGCTTAATGGACTCTCGGCCTGGGCCTCTGCTGGAAGGGAACAAGGACCTTCAACATGGCGGATGTATCTATTTCTCAATTCTTCTGTTCAAGGAGTTCGTAATCACACTCCACGATGAGGAGTGGCGGAGCCTGGGTGACATTCTTAGTTTCCTTAATTTAGTTCTAATGAATTCCAATGGTGGACATTTGAGACTTCCCGACTGGCTAATTTTTTCCTGCTTCAGTGAAATGAACCAGGATGCAAAATACGCCCTGGATATTTTGGAGCCTCAAATTAATAGGATACGAATTGGATCCAAAACTCGACAAATGAGTGATGTAATGAGAAAAAATTTCCAAATGGAACTCCAACTCTACGCCCTCGCATCATTTATCAAAGAGAAATTAAGGATTCTGAAAATAATAGAGTCAAAATGCTCTAAAAGAATAATTGGCCCTGTACTGGTTCTACTCAGTGAAATTAAGGAGGATTTCAAGGATGAGAGGAAAAGAATCAGTGCACTGGAGCATGTACTGGAGAGAGCACAGGACTGCTACTTGGGAATTGTCACATCGGAGGAGTCACGGGAAGCCAACGAGCTGAATGTCATGATGAAGAAACTGAGTGAATTTTCTGTCATGCTCATTCCGATTCAAGTTGCAGCGACCGTCTGGGGAATGAATACAATGGTTCCATGGCAGCATACCTCGGATTTGAGGTACTTTTGGATCGTCATTATCTCAAGCTTAACTGTAGGAATCTTCGTTATGCTTCTCCTCAGAAAAATTTAGACTTCAATTTTAATTGTTTTTCATGGCTACACTTCCCTAATAAAAATATGCTTCTTAACTCACCTGTTAATTAGGCAGTTGTTTTGAACCAAGTCCTTATAAAATAAAAAATGAAAGTTAGACGGTTGGGCTCCATTGTTTTCCAGGTGAAAGCAAGGTTAAAAGCCTTCCATTGTTTTCAAAAACCTCTGGAGCTAATAGTTTTGTTCCGGCGAGCACGAGTGTCGTATATTCAGCTTCTAATAATAATAAATTGCAATGTTACGGAGATTAAAAATCCAAATTTATTTAACTGTTCTTCTGATTTCAATTAAAATAGTGTCTTCTGAATTTTATTTTTGTTATAATGGACCTCAGAGAATTAATAACACGGATTGTAGAGGGGGACTTTTAATGATGAAACCTGTGGATTCCCGTTGCGTGGGACTTGCTAAGGCTCCAAATACCCAAGCTGTCACGTAAGCTAGGAAATTTTGATGTTAAAAATTAGTTTTTTCCCTTCTTTTTATTTTTAATTCAATTTTTTTACTTTTGTTTTTATTTCCATAATTTTTTTTTGTTTGAGGTATATACAGCGTGTCCGAAAAATTTGTTAACCTAGAAAGTTTTTCCCTTTATTTTGAAATTCGAAAACTCATATTTTTGACTTGTTTTTTTTGCAGGACGACTTCAGCCATCAGCACATCAACCTTAAAGCTAAATTAATTGAAAAGTAATTGTTCAAAAAAGTTTTCCCAAATACAGATTAAGTATATTCCAAAAAGTTGAAAATTTTCTCCGGTCAACAAATTCTTCGGACACGCTGTATTTTTCAGTTTAAACTTTTTCACGTTCTTCTGATTGCCCTATTTCTAAAATTTTGAAAATTAAAAAAAAATAAGGCGGAAATGGGTTGAGAGATCTGACACTTTTTCCAATCCAACCACAAATTATCACGAATCCACCGCCTAGTCAGAGACTAGCTTTTCGCCGACATTATTGCAGCGCTCTAAAACTGGAAACAGTCATATGAAGTACGTGTTATTGTAGCCCTTTCTGCCTTTTTGATGTGCTGTAGGAAATCAAGCTCAATGACGCAAGTCGCGACCTGTGCAGTTAATATCCAGCTTTTATGCTTTGAGAATTAAATTAATATTTAGAAATGTTTTAGGCTATGCCAGGGTTCTCAGGCGCAACTTGCGGCTGGTACAACTGGCGACTTGCGCAAGTGGGAATCCGGTTTCGCTCCGAGATTTCCGGAAAGCGCAACTGCGGCTTGTAGAGCGCCTTCTCGCTCAGAAAATTCGTTAGTTGCGCTTGCGCCTTTTCCCTCCGGGATAATTCGATAGTTACGCTAATTGGTGCCTATTTTTTCGGTTGTGCTAGCGGTAGCGCCTGCCGCGAATTGAGAGCTGTTGGCTTGCATAGCCGCGTCCTTTATTTCC
>JABASM010002410.1:0-11142 GCA_019776545.1 Brachystomella parvula | reverse complement strand
TTTGAGGAAAAAGTATCTGGAGAAAAAGTATTTTGCTGAAGTTGTCCCACTTTTTTCCCTAATTTTCTCCCAAACAAAAACCTCTAATGTCATCACCCGGTTAACGAACGGAACAACAGTGTTTAAAACACCCTGATAAAACCGAAGATGTGCTTTTGATCAGCGTTTTCCTCCAAAAGGATTTTTCTACTTTCTGTACTCCCGTTTGTTTTAGTCTCTGCTGCTGGTACGTTTAGGTCTCTGCTCTAATTTCTTTTCTGCCCCTCTGAACTTCCCCTTTGAAACAGTGAAATATTTTGACAGGGGAGGGGTTTTCAGCGGACATAATTTTCTCCTTTTTCGAGCAACTATGGGAGATTTGTATCAATTTCTCTTGTCATGAGATCTCTAGAGAGAAAAGAGGCCCCCTTTTTAACGTTAAAAAAGAAGTGGAGAAAGTAAATCGAAAGTAGGAGTGTCCACTGGCTGGTTATTGTTAGCAGAATTAGAAAAAGGAATTTCCTTCTTCCCATAAGGTCGTCTGTCAATTCCACTGCCATAGATTCTCTTTTTGTCAAATCATATTATATATAACATCAAAAGAGAAAACTGTAGTAAAAACCTCTATTTCTTTCTCTATATGGTTGTAAGGAGAAAAAAAATCAGATCATATTAGGAAGGAGACGAGCTGAGAAAAGACGATTCTGTTTCAGAAAACAGCTGTTGCACCTTCCGTTATGACACATTAAATCACTTATGCTCCCCCGCCTTTCTCCTATACATATAGTATACGACGACCATGACCAACAATGATGAAAATGGTTCAATTTCAAAAGAAGCCGCCTCTTCCTTCCTTCCGCACAGGCACAGGGTCGAGGAACGTATTAAAAGACCTTGGGTTTTTAATATAAGAAAACTTCAATTTGTTTCTGATAACCAACCGTCTGGGTCTCTTCCCATTCCGATATTCAATTTTGGGGAAAAAAAGTGAAAGTGAAGACTTTTTTTTCTGAGGAGCTTTCTCTAATACACTTATTTACTCTGCTTTCCTTCCTCCTCCTCCTCCTCATTCCATTTCACAGCCCCAGTCATCGCCATTTCATACACACACGCCAAATTCATAGTATACTACTACCACTACCGCTTCCTAATTGAAAATCAGGCTCAGCTGCCCTTCACCAACTCCCTGCCTCAAGGAAATTCCATTCCCACAATTCTCTATAATAACGAGAAAAATAATCTAATTCTGGAAACCATCAATCTTTACCAGAATCCTTTGTTTCAGTCTGGTGTACTCTTTACATTTTTTATTTTATTTCGTAAATTAATAAAGTAAAAATGTGTAACTTGAGCTTGGGGAGAAAAAAAGAAAAGAAAATAATGAAAATAATTAATAATGAATTAATTAATTAGGAATTAAATTGACTCTGGGTAGGATTAATTGGAATTGAGTTCCATCCGTACGGATCATTCCTCTTGTTTCTCTTCCTGATGAAGATCTGTGAGCGTATCAAGTGTAAAATTATATCTCACCGCCACCGCCACTAACACCGTGTGATTAGAATCCGAGAACTTTCTCATCTCTCTCGTGTGAGAAGAACGACTTGATTGCTTTCCTTTTCAGAATCCTCTCTATTCGCTCCACCAACAAATAATTAGATATCTGCTAATTGGATTGTACCCTTATATTTATTTCCTCCTCTCACTCCCATCCTCTTCAACTTCCTTACCCACCAGACTAGACCCTCTATATATAAACTCCTGCTCCCTTTAATTTATTTTCCTTTCAAAAAAATCCCCAAAACACTTTATTACTCTCAAATCTCATCACTTCTTTCTCCACGCTCTTCCAAACCTTTCTCCGCCTTCCGCTAAGATAATAGAACAAGCTTTCATCAGCATTCCTGTCAATGTATTTAGGTTTCCTTAATTTTGAAGAGCCATAGTTCCAAAGGATTTCTTTTCTCAATCCGGCACTGCCTTTTTACGATTTGCTATAAGATCAATCTTAATTTGGCAGGCAGCACAGAGAAAATTCTGTGGAATAATTTCCTCCTAGCCCTAGCGCTAGCTGCTTAATGCTTCACACTGTTTTGCTGTTTACAAATCTTTATACGCTTATTTTCCTAACATGTTCCTGCATTTTTTGGAGTCCAAAAATATTTCTTTTGGTATTGAACCAGTGGAGTAGCTACCGAGAAACCATTAAATTGACTAGAGGAAGAACGTCTCCCACTGTCCTACCGGTTTGCACCGATTATCTCCAAGCCCAAAATTTCCAATCTGAAAAATCTGCTTTATAAACATTGAGTTTTAGGTTGTTAGGTTTCAGACCTAAAATCAAAATTTTTGATTATTTGAGTTTGAAATTTCAAATTAAAAATTTCGAAGCTATGCAGATTTCTGATTTTGAGATTTTTGGAGATAATTAGGGGAGAACCGTCCTACCTGACCTTGTGAAAATTTCTGGAAGCCTGGCTTGTAAGCGACCTATGGGTGTGCCTGCTAAACACCATGGAAAATAAACTGCCCAACTTGAAAATTTGGAAATCAATGAGTTAACTTTATGCTCCAACTTCTGCTAATTAACAACTTCGGATGGATATTGCTACGGTGTGCTGAAGTAAAATAATGAAACCTAGATTTTTCTAAGATCAGAGCACCGCTTAAACATTTTTAATTTAGCAGGAGCTGTTTTGAGAATCTAACTAACGAGCCCTGCTCGTTCCATAAAAACAAATTAGGGTAGTGGAAGCTGATGAGGATATTGCAAAAATATGAGAGGAAGTAAATGCTAATTTTGGCACTTCTTTTTAATGTCAGCATTTTGTTTTATCATCATGCAGGCAGGCTCTCCGGGGGAGACCCTCTCATGCCTAGTCTTCTGAAAATTGGTTTTGATAATTGTCTCATGAAAATCTTTTTTGAAGGGAAAAAAAAAATTAAGCCTTTGCTCATAATTATAATCTTCCTTTTCACACTCACCTTTTTGTACGAAATGGAGCTAATTAATTCTGAATGAATTATTTTTATAAAGGAATAGCAACAAAAGGCTTCATGATCTCCTTGACGTCTTCGCCGTGAGGAGACCGCCGCCGATGAGAAAACTTTGTCCAAACTTCATTACTTCTCACAAATGGCCCACACTGTTTGTCCAATTATTCCAAATTACGTGCATTAATTCAAGGGATTCTACCCCTGAAGAAGAGAAAAACTTGTTTGACCGCGGACAAAGAGTGCTGGCGCAATTTATAGAAGGATTTCCTGTCTTTCTACATTTTTACCAACGTGCCAACTTTTCCCAATATATTTGAATTCATTCGTTTCATACCTAGTCTTTGCTTATCCGGCCAGTAAATTTTTTCTAAACTCGAAGGGAAGGGTTATTTTACACTTTTGAATGGGAAACTGACTGAATTTGCTTTCTTAGTGGCTAAAAGTAATAGAAAGATATCCTTGACACTTGATGCAGTGCGCTGGCCTTAGCTAATTGGATTACTTCATGCCGATTGGCAACAAAAAATGCTGTCGCAACAAAAAAATTTCAGCCACATCTCACCTTTTCGCATTCGAGTTTGGAATGTTTAATGCTGTTCACGGCCTTTTTAAGATTCCGGCAACAGCTGCAAAGTAACCGTAGCGGTTATTTTCTTTTCAGGTTCGTAACCGAAAATTTATTCGAAAATAATCTTGCTGAAACACCTAACTACACACGTATTAATCCATGAGCATCATAATTTCTAGGCTTCTGTCGTACCATCGTTATACCTTAGAATGGATTCAACGTCTGCGCTTTCAGCTCTATACCTTTTAACTTGATTTTATTTTCTTGTAATCCACCAGAAAAGAAGCACGAACAATTAATCCATCTTTTCACGGCAGAAAATCCATAGAGAAGATTTTAAAGGTAAAGAAAACATTCTTCTCATTGGATTAATAGAACAAATAGCAGGACTTCAAAGGAATCGCATTAGGGAAAGGAAGGGAAAAAATCTTAACAAAGGAAAGTATTTCCATGAACCCCGAAAATCCCACGCTCTCAATCCCGTTCCTAATTAATTAATCAAGGAATGAGTAGAATCGTCACGTATTTCTCCCTGCTTACCATACTTATAATAGGGTTTCTCGCCAACTACCAAGCCCTTCATTCATAGAATATGGAAATAGAAGGAAGAGGGAACGGGTTGAAAATGAAGGGGACAATAATAATATTTTCCATAGCACAAGTGAGTTTTAACAAATTTGAATTAGCTCAACTACCTAAATTATAAATTATCCCAGTACCCGAAGAATAAAGGAGATTGGGATAATTTATAATTTGAGAAAATTGAAATATTTCCCATAATTTGAATTTTTTAAAACTCTCCATTATCAGTTGCTGTTCATTCATTCTTATATTTCTCTTCAACCAATAAATGAGTAAACCTCCAGACTTCTATCCTAGTTCCTAGGATTGTAACTTATCTGCCTCTGTATTATGTTCTGTTGTTATGATGATTAGCAACTGGAATATTAGACTCCTGTTGAAGGGAATAATATAATCTCCTCGTTAAGGAATATAAATACTGAGGCTCTGGATTCTTCCGTCCCTCCTCTCCTAATGGATATTGTAATGGATAATAAACTATCTCCATTCTTTGGGCTTCCTCAAGCCAATTAAATTCTTCCGATTTTTGGCATGCATCGTCTAATAACTTTCAACTCTTTCCAATGGTCATGCACAAAGTCACTGCTATGAATTCAATTCGGAAAACCTGGTATGGACAGGAATGTATCCATCAGTTAGGCTTTCTCATTATTTTTTTCCCCAGCGACATTCGTTACCAATAAGCTGCATCGGCACATTGAACCCTCAAGCCGGTGGTTGCAAAGTATCGAAACTTTGCAAAATAAGTGGGCTACAAACAAGGTATAAGTATGAGCGCAAAAATGTCTAACGGGCACAGTTATAACAATCCTGGACTACAGTGTGCTCTTCAGCAATACGCTAATTATAGTCACCTGTTTACATAGTATTTTGCTATTACTGGCATCGAGAAAATTAATGCTCACTCTGATTATTACTGGCTGGAAATTTTACTGCTCATTGTGATTATTACGTGGCGGACAAGCCGCAATTCAAGACCATTGTACTCTCTGGTTAATTGCCTAAGTCGAATCGCTAAAAGAAAGCCATAAAAATTTGTCTTTTAATTACGGGATTGTATAGTTTTGAGCTTTAGCTTCTCAGCTCCATTCTTTTAGTTTGGAACGCTGATTGAGGGTGAGATGGCTCACAATTACTATAATTCCCTCACACTCTCTTTCACTCCCAGCCTCGGCTGAGGGCTATATTATCGTTCCAAAAAATCTTTTTCCAGCTACTATACCTAAACCCCCCTGATTTCCATGATGATGAGAATATCTGGCTGAAATGCTTACTGGAAATTAGGAGACCTTATAATTTGAGTGGAGTGGATTTTGTGAAACTGATCCCTAATTTTCTCCTGTCACCTCAATTGACTCCTTATCCCTTACTAGGATTGAGTAGTTTCCTGATTGGTTAGAGTGATCCAAGGCTTACCTTCTTCTGTCTCTGTCTTCGAGGAGAACAAAAGAGAAAGTTGATGATGGTGTGATGGTGAGTGGGTGATAAGGGAGTTTAGTTTTCTCCTCTCCCACCCGGCGTTTTCTCCTCTCAAGTCCTTTACTACTATTTCATTACAATTACAATAATAATAAATTAAGTCTTATCTGTAGGGAGAGGAAGTAGCACAGCCTAATTTCTTAGCTCACTCTTTTACTTTAATTTTCTCGAAAAAGCTATTTAACTCACTCAAATCTCTCGTTTCTGTATGATGAGCTGTAATGATGAGGAGAGTAGGGGAGAGAACTTTCTACTGGAAGCGTTTGACTCCTTCGACGGATGTAGAGAGACTAAACAATTTCCCTTCGACACTTTTGGAGGAGAGAGGCTCATTTCTGCTGGTGAGACTCATGCGCTGGATTCTTTTCTCCAGCCACACTAGACCAGCCAGTCACTGGTAAAGACCATATTTACTCAAACTTACGCTTTAGCACACACTTCCAGATTACACTTAACTCTGAGACTCTCACGCGATTTAATCCAATGATGAGCTCAGTTTAAAATCAGGACCCCAATTGACTCATAACTAAATTAATATCACTTCACTGAACATTTAACCCTGGAACGTTTGACTTGTGTGTAAAATTTTACACCAGCGCCTTTAGCATCGCATTTTGCAAAAAAATCTAATGGAAGGTATATCGACGGCTCCCATTAATGTAGATTTCCCTAAAATATTTGTAGGGGTATTTTTACCTGGTTTTGAATCTACGGAAGCTGGAAGGGGCCATTAAATTCAAAAATCGTAAAAAAAAAGAACAAAACTTCTAAATCTGAAAAGGAAATGGAGATGGATGACCCCAGTGTAAAATTTTACACGCCCCATGTTGCCATCCCAAACGTCCTATCAAAGGATTGCTGGGATTGGGATGCCATAGATTCGACTTGGCAACGTGAGCAGGTTTTTTCCTTCTTTCGTGTAAAATTTTACACACCTGCCCTCCAATGAATTTTACACACAAGAGTAAGAATTCACACAAAATATAACTTTTGAGTGTAAAATTTTACACAAATGGTGTTAAATATTACACCCGAACTTGTCTACTTCGAAAGTCAAAATCCAGTCAAGCGTTCCACGGTTAAACTTATCCCCGCCGACACGGTTATGCAGATTCCTGGCTTTTCTCTGCATCCCCGGAAACCGTTCTGGACGGGGTTAACTCGCTAACAGTCGGTATTTTCCGGAGATTTTTTAGTCCCCTGGGCGCTTGCACCATGAGTATCGGACAGCAAAACATGCAATGACGAAATCAAGCCAAGGGTTTTTGTATTACGCATGCGACAAAAAAAAATTATTAAAAAGAAAGCCATTAATTTCTGGAAGCTCCAAGTGAAATCTTACGCCGAGAACTTTTAGATTTGACTTGACATGTTTAGGATGGTAGAGTCGAGAAGTTAACTGGGAATCGCTTGGTCCATCTCAAAACGACTTCAGCGAAACTCTTTTCGACTGTTATAAATGGAGGTATACGAGATTTCGTAAAGTTTGAGTAATTTTGAAGGAGCCCCATTGTAAGAAGTTCTGATGCTCGAAAAGTTTTTCGTTATTAATTATCTAGGGTGGTGGTGGTTTTAAAGTGAAAGTGTCGCCTGGAGAGAAGAGCGAGAGTCAAATGAGACTCATTAGGGAAAAGAATGGTCTGGCCTTAATGAGGAGTTTTAATAATAATCATAATGAATTTTAGGTCCAAAACTTATTTCAAAAGCATTGGATTTCCCTATTAATTCATTCTCACCAAGGCATTGCTTGTATATATGCCTACTACCAGCATCCCTACCTCCACGACAGCTAAAATGATACCAGAAATTAATCTTCATTGAAAATGATGAAGAGAGGATCCTCATTTATTTCATTGGTGTTTTGCATAGGAGTCGAAGGAGAGACGGAACGCCAAACCCTCGTCCCCTATCCCTATGAATAAAGCAAATCTTTGAAGCTCAGGAAATAGAATTTATAAAGACTCTTAAATGTCCAAACCTTGAGTAATAACTCGAGTAACAACTGGGAATGGAAAAAGTTTGAAGAGATTATTCCCACATTGTGTCGTCTCCTTATCTCATCCTCGTCATATTGTTCCAAGGGGCAGATTCCACATCATCCCTATTCATTACACGTACTCCCGTCCATGCCTCTTCTCCATTTCTTGTGAACAACCCCGACTCCTAAGTCGGTGGTAACGAACGCAACCTACTGGGCAAGTATTTATGTATTTATATGGCAATCATTTATATACACCTTAAAATAAAAATAATAGTACCGTAATGTCTTTTAGTTCGGAGCGGGGCATCTAAATCGGAACAAAAAGGAAAGTTAAAAAATGCGCAAAATATGTTCGGGTAGTTCAGTGAAAGTTGTCACACAAAAAAAAGACTTGGAAAGTTCCCAGGTACAATGTGCAAATTACGTGAAAAACGAGCTAGTTTTGTCCACTTAGCTCGTAGTTCACATTCTTTTTACGTAGTTTGCACATGGTACCTGCGAACGTTCAGGAAGTCTTTTTTTTGTGCGACAACTTTCGCTAAACAACCCAATATTGAAATTTCCGTAGTTTTCTTAATACGCGTAGAATATTTTCCTCGCTTGTAACAGAAAACTATAGAAATTTTGATGCGAATACTCAGTATCTAACTTTCCTAAATTTTGTTCCGATTTAGATGCCCTTTTCTGAATTAGGAGACATTACGGTACTGCTAATGTTAATAAACCAGAAAATCTGCTCAATACAATTTTAATTTCAGTGGCAGATTGAATCAATGAATATAAATTAGCAGGCTGCAAAATAATTGTATGAGCCTTGTCCCTTTTCCTCCATTTGTAATGAAAAGCATTTCTGCCAGGACTCCTCGAAATCTGACGACGCTTTAACAAAAACATAGACAACTGAATAGTAGAGATGACATTGGAAATATGAACTCGCAACGATTCTAAGTTTTACGGTCGTTAATTTAATATTTGTCTAATAATTGCGAGAACTGTACTCATCTGCTGATGAAAGCAAAAACAGGTGTGAGAAATGAGAATCGGAAGACAGTTGTACTTCCCCAGTATAATATTGGTATGCACTGGTTTGCATTCTATTGGACTTACATCAATATCTTTCCCAGTTACTAGACTTTTCAATAGGGTTTCTTTGGAGGCTACCGCTGCTGGTATGGTAACATCCACTTTGCAAAACGCAAAATTAATTATCGGGGAATTGTACTTTTCTCCAAAGAAAATCTTTTAAGAATGATAGGTAGGAAAACTTTTAAAATTATTTTGGACTTTAGCTTTTAGTTTGTCATCATATTTCCTGGAAATGGAGTGCAACGGAAAAGGTCCTTATATTAGAAGAGCAAACGCTCTTTTTATACTATTAACTTAAGGAGACAATGAGTAAACAAAGGGATGAGTGGTTTCGTTGTGCCTTTTATTTGCTTAACTTTTTTGAATAGACAGGGAACTTAAATACACCCCTTCTGAAGAAATGGCCTAAGTGGCTCTTCGACAACAACAATCGATAGGAGAGTGAGAAGAACTCTTTGTGAGAGCTTGGCTTCTCATGATTCAGAATCATCACTCATAGTTCCATTGTTCATTGAAATGAAACTAAATCATCATTAAGCCCTATGACATAGAGTGCTGGTGCGGTCTGATGCGGTGATGCGCTCTGCGCATGTTAAAGTAGCTTTTAGGCGAAAAGCGTTGTCTTTCCTTGGTCAAGTGTCGCGTTTAACCAAATTGAGAATGGGATCGCAGAATGTGAAAGTTTGCTTTCTACTCACCTCACTCAAGGTTCTTTGACAACCAGGAAAATCAGGGCTTTAACAGGTTGTGTCATAACTCCCTAAATTTTTTTTTCGGCATTTTTNGTCAAGTGTCGCGTTTAACCAAATTGAGAATGGGATCGCAGAATGTGAAAGTTTGCTTTCTACTCACCTCACTTTCACTTCCGGAAATTTTCCTGTGATTTTCAGCAGAATAATCAAGATTAGCATTTCAAATCTTTGAGAGTGACCGGTAAAATTAGAGTACTGGTATTAAGAAAATGGTTCAATTATCTCTTGACCGTGACAGAAGTAAAATGTACTTGAGGAAATTTTATCTCTGAAGAAATCCGTGACTGGAACCGTTCAATAATTTTTTTTTCTTCTCCAAATCCTCTCTCGTGATTACTAGTTCCGGACATTGAAAATCCGAGTTAATCATTCCATGATTTTTTTTTTTCTGGCTACCCTAGATTTCCAATTATAATTCTCCCAACTTCCATTAGCCTGTTCTGAAGGGTGACTCTTCTTTTGACAGCTGCCCACTACAACAGCAAAATCAGGATTTCTGAAACTAGAACTTGAGTACATATAGACCAAGTTTACGGATAAATAAGAATCACTTTTGCCTGAAAATGACACCCCAAGTTTCCGAGTAGAACAAGAAGTCCATTTCAATTTCCTCTTTCCCTGGTAGCCTACCAGTAGTACTAGTACTGCCAAGCCTCGGGACAGGGTCATCCAGAAAAAAAATATGAGGAAGAGCTCCTTGAAAAATGTTCTCCTTCCCGTTGATTGGATGGAGAAGTAGGTGGTGATGAAGATGATGGGATGTTATTAGCAGCATTGTAATCCGCTTCAGAGAATAAGGAAAGTGCTTTTGGCCTGATTAAATTTTTCCGGTGGAGGAGTCAGAGTGGGGAAAGGAAGATCAAATCATGTTAAGTTCCTTCCAATTTACTGAATTTCGCCCCAATCTTTTAGGAGTTCCTCAGTGGCTTTCTACAGCTTTTCTTATCATCGCATTCTAGTCATTATTACAACCAGGAAAGGGTTGAAAAAATTTACTTTTAACCTCATCAGCCTAGCATTCATTAATTAAATTCTTTTTAGCTTTTCCTCATTCTGCGTAAACAAATTAGTTCGCTATAAATTAGTGAAAATAGTAGTAATATATGCTGGTACTACATGCATCATTCAATTGGCACTTTTCACTTTCCCAACATTTGTGAGCTGGATGTTGCGGAGGAGAAAGCGGTTGAAAGTAATAGATAGTAAGTGTTGGACGGTGCCTGGTGGAACTTGTTAAATACTGCGAACAAAAATTCCGAATTCCCAAGCATTTTCAATTCTTACGCTGCCGTCATCACCTATCCTGAGATTAGCCCGATCAACAAGGAAGATTTACTATCAGTACTTCGGATGTGCTGGGTCTTCCAAATTAAGCTCCTCGGGGGAAAGTTTTCCACCTTTTTAAAATTTTCTAAATCGATGTTTCGAAAAATAAAACAATTTCACTTGAGTTAATTTAGCTTCAACCTTAGTTGAAGTTGTCCTGCTAAGAATCAAATCAGAAATATTGGTTTTTTAAACTTTCAAAAAGTGTGAACTTTCCCCGAGGAACGATCACTTTGTCACAAATCTAGGTTTGCAGCTCCCGTGGTATAAGTTGCGATGCCTTTCTGTGCAGTCGATTTTCTCATAAATGAATGGCGCAAGGAGTTCTTGGGAAAGTCCGAGTCTACCCCTTATCCGCGGCTGACACTTCCGCGGCATGCTTTACCGCGGCA
>JABASM010002409.1:0-11150 GCA_019776545.1 Brachystomella parvula | reverse complement strand
AGAAAACAGTGACGTCATTTTCTCCGTTTTCTGCCTGATGATGGAACACGACTGACCGAGAAAAATCAAAATCTCGTCAAGAATTCCCAATTTCTCGTCAAGATTTCGATCATGGAACAGAGCCTTTAAAAGCGAAGGACACTTTGGAGATTTAAGCAAGTTCGGTGATGAATTACATGGTGGAAAAGGCCATATCGAGCATTCCATTTGTGTATTTCTGTCCGCCCGTCTCTCTCTCCTTGAAAGAAAAGACCTGTCCCTCTGTAACCAAGTTTTTACCACAAAGAAAGCATTGCTTTCCCATCACAGGAGCAACTGCGAAACAAGCGAACCAGTTTTCTCAGCACAGTTTTAGCGCTGCAAAACCACCCGAAGATGAAGCCCCAATGTTGAAAATGATGAACCCGTTCATGTTGAAGAAGATAAGGATATTTATATTATTGACAAGATCAACAACAGAACGGCCTCTGTGTTCGAGGACGTTTAGTTCGTTCGCTTGTTCGAAAAATAAATAATTACAAAACTTTTCTAAAAAATCCGGCGCGTTTGCAGAAAGTGACGTCACTATGGGGAGAGGGGGTGTCCGAATCGTGACACTTGCTGACAAAAGGGGGGGGGGAGGGGATCAAAATTTGGCTAAAACACGGTGACGTCATTAGTGGACAGCCCCTAACTAAATTCGTATGTGATTTTTCATAGATTTACGTCCAATTACTAGCTCCTGCAGAAGTCTCAAAATGTTTGATTTCCACAGCTTAACCTACAGCCATAATTACTTCCACGGTTGAAATAAAAATTCAAGAATAGACTATAATAGGATGTCAATTAATTTCTAAAAGTACAAAATGCAAAAAATTATTATTCACTACTCGAAATTATCTCATTTTCTTCTGCTGAAATTCCTGCATCTAGAAAATCAATTTTAAGATTTGTTCCGAGAGGTTGCGTTTTCGGCTGCATAGAACTGGACGAGGAAGATGAGATAAGTAGTGACTGCTGAAATTATCTACAGAGAATAAATTCAAATAAATAAAAATAAGCCGGATTAAATTCGCGTGGGCTTACAGATGTAATTAACTTTCTGTTCATTGTAAAATACTTGGCTGCTTCAACTTTGGGAGGATTTGTGCTGATTTGAGTGAGAAAAGCCTCCACCTGGTTCCAGAGGGTGATACTAAATCTAAGTCCTTCCTTGGCGAGCAACCTGTGAAGATGGTCAGCTACTCCAGTGGCTGCAGCCGTGAGATGAGTACCTTGAGTACAGAGGTCGTAGATGTGGATCATGTAGAACAAAGTAGGGACAAATACGAAGGCTATTTCAGCCATGTCAACATCATCTTCTCCAATCCAACTAGTCATGACAAACAAATAGGAGACTATTTGAAGTAAGCTTGTGCATATCTCCAATAAGATACTGCACCCGAAATGGGCGTTGAAATCCTTCACAGCCTCGTCAACCCTATTATAAAGCTTGTAGAGTTCGTGTAGCTCTGCTTCCAATCGGAAAGATTCGAAGCGTTGAATGGGTAAAGTTCGCTGGTTGGTTGGAACCAAGACCCGTGCCCCAGCTTCCCCAAAGCTACTTCTGTCATGTAATCGGAGTGGGGGAGCAACTTGGTTCTTTAATACAACGAAAACTTTTCCAGGCTCTTCCTGCCCGACTGACTTCCTGAAGGCTCTTGTTTTCTCAGTTTCGCAGGGTCCAAGGCTAGTCCACTCGGATAAATAGGCTACTCTTTCCTGAATTTCTTTAAAGAGGCCCACATAGAGCTTGAGAAAGAAGCAGAGCCAGATCCTATGACTTGGGTGTATGATGAGCCCAATCATCCAGTACAGTTGTATAAGAAATAAAGTCCAGTCCCGGGCCACGAGACTGCGTTCTGGAAACAAGGTTCCAGCACTCCCGTTTCTTATGAGCGAAAGAAACATAGGCCCAACGAGAGAAAGGATCGGTAGCAATTGAAACAGCAAGGCATTCCTGTCGGATTTTCGAATATTTTTTAAATTCCGTGAGAGAGCCGGGAACTCTAGCTTGCTCGTAGTAAATCTCTGTAATAGCTCTACGTTTCTTTTCCAAAACTTCAAAGTAGAACTCCTTGCTTTGAGCCCATTAAGACGCAGGATTGCGGAAATAAGGGTATAGGTACCCCCAACTAGGCTTCCTACGAAATGTTCTGTAGAAGTCCAGCCCTTCCTTAAGTCTTCCATCTCATTCTTGTAAGAGTGAAGTAAATACAAATTGACAACGTATACAACGTTGTAGAGGAGAATCAGAAGGATTTGATAGTTGATGACCCTTTTCGAGAATTTCCCTTTTCTTGTACACAGCCAGAGGTAGCCGTTCATTTGAACAGCCAATATGGCATACCTCCCTCCAGACAGAAGCTCAGATTCAGAGCTCATGTCTTCTGTCTTTTCTTTAAGAAAAAAAAATTAAGTAGTAGACATTTTCTTAACTTGGAGCACTTTGAATAGCAGAAGCTGAAAAAGCAACTGCTGGCAAAACTTGAAGTAACAACAAATTAGTCAAGGCGTTTAATTCATTATGTGGAAAGGGCGGGGCTTAGAGATGAAAAAACAATGTAGGAAATGAGGCAGAAAGGATATATAATTTGTATTTACTCTGTTGACGTTGACAAATTAGTGAATTGTAAAATGGAATATTAAGAATCTTGAATACAGTGAATATTAAGTCAAGAAAAAGAACACATAGAGCTGAAGCTTCCGCTTGAAAATGTCCCCTCGAGTTTTCTTTTCTGCCCTTCCATTCTATAAGCCTGATCTGTTCAAAACTTGGTTGCATACTGCCTACTTTGCTTGGTCCAGTATCATTTCCAGAGCTGCAATTCTAGAAATCAAGCCAACGAAATGCAAAGCAAATGGTTATGTCCCCATAACTTATGGAGAGGAAGAAAGCAAGACAAAAAGTTCTTTGGTGAAATCTGAGGGTGAGGACTACTCTATTTGCATCAGCTTTCATCGATACTTCATGCGTTTTTCCTACGCACAGTCAATAGGAATTGCCCCGAAGCGGCTGTCCCACATTGTGGAACCCCCTTCTGCATTTGTCCCAAAAAAAAAAAGAAAAAAGACGGGGTGAGCGCGACCTTTAAACATTTAAATCCTGAGTGCTGATTTAAGGAAGAACAAAAAAGAATTTAAATAAATTAAAATGGAAACTCTTTTTTTTTCTTTCTTTTTTTTCCTCCAATCAGCGTTCAGGATTTAAATGTTTAAGAGTTCGCGCTCACTCTTTTTCTTTTTTTTTTTTTTTTCTTTTTCTTTTTTTTTGGCACAAATGCAGAAGGGGAGTTCCACAATGTGTGTCCGAAAGCCCGAGGGTGGGGGGCGATCAGAATCTTGATCGGGAATCTCAGCATCCACTTACCCGAGGCTTTTTTTTACCCATTTTGACTAATAATATGTATTAGGTCAAAATGGGTTTGCGTCTGGCTGGTTGTAATTATTTTCGTTATAGTCCGAAATCCTAACAAAGATGGCGGCAAATTACTGCAGAAGTTCGTCCCGTGCTGCATCACGAGTTTTACCTTTTTAAGCTTCAACCCGAAGAATAATTTGGTAATTTTGCGTTAGGCCGGAAGGTTTTGGCATGATTTTCGCTCTGTGGCCTCGTTTGAGCGTAGTTTTCAGATTCTTGAAGACACACCAAGGCATCCTGCAAGAGTTACTGGTCATATTCGGTGTGAAATTCCCCCTGTTGCGCCTGCATAAGAAATACAAAATATCTGCTGGCTTAGCTCAAAACTTCGTCTTGCCTTTGCACACCTCCCAAATTTGAGAAAAGCGGATACGATATTTTCGCTTCATTTGAAATTCTAATGTTTTTTTTAGCAAAACTTCACTAAATCGTATCTTTCGTCGTTAAAAAAAATGTAGAACAAAAAAGTAGTAAGAAAGTCAAAAGGCGGACATCCGACAGATTTCAATGAAACAAGGTGCGATAGTTAGTACTCATCAGTAGCTCCAACTTTGGTACGGGACGAAAGTAAAGCATTGACCTTTTGTGACCTTCGCGGGTCACCAAAGGTCAGCCGCATGACCTCATGGATTCAAACAAGTGATACATCAATCGAAAGGGCTTAGTTTCCTGATTATAAAATTTGTCAGACTTACCAGTTTGGCTTAAAACTAGAGGTGAGCAGGATTAGGGTTGGAACAGGGCTGCCCTTAACCCGAATCCTGATCCTGTAAACAGGATCAGGATTTATAAAATTTTAGTGGTACAGCTTAGGATCAGGGTAGGATTTTGGAATCTACTTTAGGATCAAGAAGAACAGGACTGAGGCGGACTATGATTAGGGCTGGCCCTATTTTGGTCCTGTTGTATTTTCTGTTGAAAACATGACGTAGGTAGCCTATAGTCTCGGCTTCCCCCCATTTGTTGCCAGATTCTTTTTGAATTTGAGCATTTCTCTGACGGCCGATAGGTAGTACTCACCACAAGTACCTCCAACGGGCCGAAGTGGGACATTGACCCAAAATGACCTTTACAGGTCACCAAAGGTCAGTCACCCTAATCCACGGATTTTGACAATTGACACGTCGATCGAACGAGCTTCATCTCCTGATTCTAAAAATACATCGCGTTTGATATTTTCGACCTCTGGCGGCCATATTTCAGGTCAGCAGGGTCATGTGTGGTGTATTTTTAGAATCAAGAGACCAAGCCTAGTCGTTTGACGCTTCGCTTATTCGTGACCCTTGGTGACCCCCCGAGGTCACCAAAGGTCAATGTTTCACTTTGGCCACTGCCTATCAGCAAAGTTTAATTGAAATCCATCGGAGCAGCTCAGTCCTTCTCAGACTGACTTGCCTTCTTCTTTTAGTGGCGTAGGGAATAGGAATATTAAAAGTAACAACACAAACAGGGCTAATACAGGATTAGGATTAGGGTTAGGATCAGGTTCAGTTATTTTTCTTGAAAGTACAGGTTAGGATCAGGTTAGGATTTTTGAATTTAATACAGGATTAGGTTTGACAGGGCTGGGGTAGTATAGGATCAGATTCAGGTTAGGTTACGTAAAATCCCGATCCTGCTCACCTCTACTTAAAACATGGCCGCAAGAGGTCATTAATTGTTCTGCATAAACATTTACGACCACTAGCGGCCATGTTTTGGTCAAAAGTGTCAAGTATATGTTTATAATCAGGAGGCTAAGCCCAGTCGATTGACGCATCACTTGTCCGTGACCTTGATGACCCCTAAAGGTCACAAAAGGTCAATGCCCCGCTTCCGCCCCGTACCAAAGTTAATGGTGAGAAATAACTATCGCACCAAGTTTAAATCTATTAAGGTTTGACGAAACTACGCAATNGCATCACTTGTCCGTGACCTTGATGACCCCTAAAGGTCACAAAAGGTCAATGCCCCGCTTCCGCCCCGTACCAAAGTTAATGGTGAGAAATAACTATCGCACCAAGTTTAAATCTATTAAGGTTTGACGAAACTACGCAATTTTAAATAATTATTAAATAAAGTAAAAGTCACCCTGTAGAACATAAAGGCAATTTTTTAGACTTCATTTTTCTTTTTTACAAAGATTTCGAGGTTTTCACCAATGAAATCTCAAAACCAAGGTGAATTGTTTTCTAAAAATTGCCACCAGATTCATTTTCCTGCTGGGAATCGATCAAAATTTCTTTCCACTTGGCAAACTCAAACCTTTTGAGCCCGCCGAATAAAAACCTAGGTAAAAACTTCGGGTTCAGGGAAAGTGATGCCTCGTACGAAGCTTCTGGCCGGGACCATGGAAGCCCCTTTTATGACCCGCTTTCTTTGACTGACAGCAGTGTTTAACTTTAGCATTTTTTGGCTTGGGAAAGGAGAAGGCAAGTCGCTTATGAGATTCAGGGGGGGGGAGGCAAGGAGAGTATATCGAGTCGATCATCGAACTGCTCGATTCAGGAGTGGTAAAAACTGCTCGATTATGGGGGGAAGGGGGGAGATCGAACGGCTCGACATGAACCATGCACTTGATTACGAAATGCAGCAAATGCATCAATAAATGCTCAAAAAAGGGAAAAATTCAATAGAATGCTCGAAATTTATAAAACATTTAGAAAACTAGCCGAACGCATGAAAATTCAAGAACACGTCCAAAATTCATAAAAACTTCAAAACACGCCCAAAATTCATAAAAATTGCAAGAAACGCCCAAAATTCATAAAAATTTCGAATGTCTGTCCGTATGTCCGTCACCCGAACACCCGAACTTTTGCGAAAATCTTTTGCTTATAGCACATTTACTTTGATAAATTTCAAATAAAAAACATCTCGCGTAAAGATTTCGCGCAGGCGCACCGTAGCCTTTTTGATAAAGCTTAGCTAATGCGTTTCTGTTTTGAGCTAGCCGCTTATCGCGGTAAAACACCCGAACTTTTGCGGAAATCTTTTGCTTATAACACAATTACTTTGATAAATATATAAAAAAGAAAGGATCTTGCGCATGGATCTCGCGCAGGCGCACCGTAGCCTTTCCGCTTGAGCTTAGCTAATGCGTTTCTTTTTCGAGCTAGCCACTTACCGCGGTTAAACAACCGGACTTTTACGAAAATCTTTTGCTTATAGCACATTTACTTTGATTTCCAAATCGGATTTCGATTGACGTATCGCCTGGCCGTGACATTTGGTGACCCCCAAGGTCGCAAAAGGTGAATGCGTCGCCTAGGCTCTGTACAAAAGTTGGATCTACTCGTGAGTATTAACTATCCAGCCAGGTTTAATTGAAATCCATCGGAGGTGCTCAGTCCCATAAGCGACTTGCCTACCCTTTTACTATGAAATCCAATGCCCCGTTAGAAGCCCAGAAAATTCGAATTTGAAAGTTTGGAGTTTTTAGAACCAAAGTTTAACACTTAAATTAAACCTTTTCTAATTTACTTAATAAATCAGCATCAGTTAGCATAGGAAATGATTAAAAATTCAGTCCGGGCAAAGCGATGAAGGGAAACTAAATTATATTGGAGAACCTAGGATTGTAGAGCCTACGCGCTAAAATACAGGAAGTTCTTAAAAGCACTTTACTAGGAACTGAAATAGGGCAACACACTCTCTTCCGATTATAATTATTTAAATACCGGGTTAGCCGAACCATTAACTTTTGAATTCCATTGTCAGTTCTTTATTACCTTCTTCAGAGTAAACTAGATTTTTTTATTACAGCGAAAGGTTTGGGGACTAAATTTTGCAAAGTAATTTCATTAACCCCGAAGGATCAGCTGCATTTGCTTGATTCGACCTCTTCTGCGTTCCTTAGAAGCCATGGAAGTAACAGAGCTGGTAAAGATCTTGAATTCTGCGAGTGAAACGGTGGAAAAGTTAGGATTACTGACTGAAGCACTCAAGGGGCTATTTGAAGAAACCCATGAAAAAATCAACCAAGAGACCACTGAGAACAAGAAAATGGAGGTTGACTATCTGCTCGACATGAATCCTGCCATTCGATTTTTGGTCATCGAACTCGTTTCATCACTCAAATCTCTGTCAAGAATTGAACTGGGAACATTTACTGACGAACTGGAATCAGCCATAAATTAATCCTTAAAAAACACTAAATAAACTAAAAAAAAACGTTTATTTTCGGAATAAATGTCCTGGATTCGACAATGGCATCCATATTTGCTGTGTTCTTTTTTTTCTACAGCAGAGATTTTAACCTGAAAAAATTATTGGTTGAAGACTTTACTTATAATATAATATAAAGCAAGCAGTGAGGATTACTTATAATCCTTTTTTTTCTAGATTTCCCTTTTCAATGTTCAGGAGTCCTGCTTGTTTTCGAGTTTGCTTTCACTCTGCTTGATTGAATTTCAAAATACAAACTTTAAAAGAGCAAATTTTTTGGAACTATAAGGTTGGGTCGTACGCAGAAAAACAAATGATGCAGAGGTCATAATCCTATCCTTATCTCATACCATTCTTTGCGGGCAGGATTTCAGTTCGAACTCGAATTCTAGATTCTGAAGGCTCTCGCGCTTCGTAAGCTTGGCAGTTTAAATAAAGAGCGTTGCAGAAGTAGAGGCAGAAAGAGGCAAAGCGTAAAACTTACATGCAGATACCCTTAAATATTCAGCTTTTCGTTCAGATACCGGAAATGGATTCAATCAACCTTCAGCCGCTACTTTTAAAAGTTTGGCGGCCAACAAACAGTGAATAGAAAACATTCTGGCACGCTCAAAGTCCCCAACTTCAAGCGAAGGCTAGGGGTAGACGCTTGGACACAATTCATCTTTCAAACTGCCTTAAATGTCCAACTTTTCGAGCAAATAGTATTAGAGATGGGCTCGATCATCCTTTGAGCGCGTGATTTTAAAAATATAGCACCACAGAATGAAATTAATCAAATTAGTAGCGTCCATTATCTACGTTCCAATTTTGGGGGTGGGGGGTGTCGGAAGGCTTGGAATTAATGGATACCATAGGGTGGGGGGAGGCGGGGGGTCACACCCCGTGAGGAACGTAGCAGCGGCATGAATATATACGGTCAGTAAACCAGTGCTTTAAATATCGGAAAAATACATTTTTTTATTACAAATCCGCTAAAAAATAAAAATCAGAGTTTGTTACACGTATATGCAGTAGCGAGTGTTGCTGTGTTGCAGTTCAGAATTTTTAAGGCAAGCAATAATTTGACGACCGTATTCAATGTGGTGTCAAGAATAAAGACTTTTTTCAAATGTAGTCAGTGTTTGCGCTGTATCAACTTCGGAAGTATCTGAGCTTTGAAATTATTCATTTTTTGGAGCAACTTCATGAGTATACGCTCCCAGAACGAATTCTAACAAAACCGTGCAACATATGAAATAGCGCGAGTGAACCGGGTGTGCCAGGTATACCGAATTTATACGGGGGTATACTGGGTATAACTGGTGTATATGGGGGTATACCGGATTTATACGGAGGTATACCGGGTATAACTGGTGTATATGGGGGTGTACTGGGTGTATATGGGGGTGTACTGGGTGTATATGGTGTCATACCGGGTGCACTTTAGTCTCAGCTTTTGAGCAGTCATATGCTAGGCCGCGGAACTAAAGGGGAGCTAACGAGGAGGAGGGGGGGGGGGGGGGCAAAACGTGATTTTTTTTGCAACGTAGATCTTCGCCTTTTCAGGGATTTTTTTAATTTTAATGACCGCTGAACTCCTAATTTTGAGACTGTGGCAGTCAAGAATTTTAAAATACGCCGTATGGAAACAAGCAAAACTTTTCTTCTGTTTCTTGACTGCCAAATCTTTGAAAATAAGAATTCAAGGATTTACGGTATCTTAAAGCGAAAAGTAAAACATTTTATAGCACATTGGAATCCTGAATTTGTAAAAAATAAAAAAATAAAAAATAAAAAGAGACGGGTGAGCGCGATCTTTAAATATTTAAGTCCTGAGCGCTGATTGGAGAAAAAAAAGAAAGAAAAAAAAGGGATTTCCATTTTGATTTATTTAAATTCTTTTTTTTTTCCTCCAATCAGCGTTCAGTATTTAAATGTTTAAAGGTCGCGCTCACCCGTCTTTTTATTTTTTATTTTTTTATTTTTTACAAATTCAGGAGCGGAGGTCTCCAATGTGTATAGGGCAGTATTAACATTTTTATTTATCTCAAAGGGTCCATACTCTTGTGCGTCGATTGAAATTTGTGCCTCTACTTCTGCCACGCTCTTTACCTTTACATGCCTTTTTGCTTGCGGTTCTTTCAAAACTTTATAAAGTACGAGAGCCTTTGGATTCGAAAATACGGTTTTGAATCAAAATCCCACCATTGCTATTTTTGCATAGTTTATAAAACCGCTAAATTGCAGAATTGAAAAAACAAACTTGAGTAGCACTACTTTTCGTTGGTAAATTATGAAGCTTTCCATCTGAAAAATCCCCAAGTTTTTGCCAATCAACTGGTCACACTCAAAAACAATTTTAAATAAAGGGGAATGCATATGCATATAGTAGTATAGTCGTTTATGGGATTTATGGCAAATGTTTTTCAGCAAAACCTCATGTTGATGTTTCGCAGTTGGCCTCCTCTCCCGAACCCCCAGTACTAATCCCACAAGGTTAGTGAGTCAAGTTCGTGACCATTGATTTCTTTTGTCAAACTCCCCTACGGAGTATTTTTACCTGGGACGATATGAGCAGAAGCTTTCGCATATCAAGAAAATGCAGTTCTTTTTATCATTTATTTCAGGAGAAAAATAAATTCAGTACGAGGTCAAAATCCAGAGTTCATGCACGTTTTCTCTATTATTTTTTCAATTATAAATTGATAAATTAGAAACCGAAAAAAAAAACAGAAATGGAATTATTTTCAACGGGGGGAGAGGAATTTAGCGTTTCTGCGTTGTTTTTGGGATTGGGATGGGAGAAGGGAAACGGAATTTTTTTTTTTGCTAAACTTAAAGCCATCATTCTATTTTGCTTCCCTTCCAGAAAGTTCGCGATTTCGGGGCTGCGTATATTATACGGTGAGCAGGAGTCACTCACTATCAGTCTATGACTAAACTTTGAGGAAACCACACAAAAACTATTTCTAAAAATTCTGTGCAATCCAGGAAGAAAGGTAAATATTTTAATTTTGCTTCAAAAGCAATGCATTTCTCAAGAATTGAGGTTGTAATATATTTCTTTTAATTTTTATTTCAGTTATTTTTTCTGAAAAATTAAAAAATACATTCAAAATGGAGTTCATGAAGGAGAAATTTCAAGAAATTAAGGAAATGGCTACGGAAGCCGCTCACAAGGTCGAGCAGGTCATAGGAATTGAAACACCGAGACCGGACGAGGGCAGAGCCCATGATGAGGAGAAAGGATCAGAAAGACAAGATTTCGAAAACCAAAATGGGAGAGATTTTGAAAAGAATCAAGCAGAATCCCAAAGCTTTACAGTTGATGAGTCGGAGAGGGCAGCCAAGTTTAAGGAACTAATGGAAAAGGAACCCCTTCATATTGGGGACGCAGAAGATTACAGCCAGCAGCACCAACAACATCAGCGCACCCTGCCAAACGAATAATTTTTTTTTAGGAATTGAAACGTTTTTAATTGCCTAAAAAATATTTTAAACCTCGCAGCTATACCACTACAATCACGGTTGCTCTTAATCTGCTCTTGCAGATTAATTTTAATGTTAGTTTATACTCAGAAAA
>JABASM010002408.1:0-11153 GCA_019776545.1 Brachystomella parvula | reverse complement strand
AGGCACCTCGTAAAAAGCAATATGGCAGTTTCACAATAAAAATAATTTTAATAAAAAATAAGGCAGTTTCACAATATTCTAAAGGCCCATTAAATGCCACCCCTAATCAAGGTCAGTTTCTCCCCGCTGCAGCAACTTTTCTGAATCTCTTACCAAAACAACTGCTCATAGCTTGTATTTTTGCTGCATCTTTTTTTTCTTTGGCCAAAGAAAAAAAAAGCTACAAGTGAGCTAAATGGTAGTTAAAAATATCAAATGTCAAAAATATGTCGAAAAATATCAGTATTCGTTATCAAAAATTAAAATTTTGTTAAATATTTTTCGGCAGATAGCTGTAAGTTTATGGATTTCTAGGTTTTACCTCCTAGCCCTTCTTCCGGCTCCAAACAAATAAAATTCTTTAAAATTACTGTGGAACTCATAGAAGCTCAACGATTTTAGTTCGCTTTTCCGAAGTGTCCATAAATGATGTCACGTTTTTGGAGGGTGGGGGTGGCTCACAGTTTGTGACACGCTGTGACAAGGAGGTCGATAGCCTTTCGAGTCAATCATGACATCACCCCATCTTTGGGAAAATTGTAGTATTTTAAGAATTGAACAAAGCAAAAACGTGCGAATAAAAGAAAATGACACAAATTGAGAAATGAAAAATCCTGTAACAGGAAAAGTTCTAAGCGCTTTCCCTCAGAGTCAACCAAAGTTCAACTTTCAGACTAGTTTCAGGAATCAGAGGAGACGTTCCAAAATCCATGAACTCATTCGGACTAATTCAAAACCATGGAATTGAATAAAAAAAGTTTAATTCTGACAGCTTTAGGTGATGCTAAGGCGTGATGTCACATTGAAGGGGGGGGGATATAGCTTTTTGTGAAAGTAAGAGCAAAAGAGGCACGGGAGAAAAAAAAGTAGCTGTTTTTCCATGGCGTCATTTATGGACAAAGCCTAGTCAATCTCTAAACCAGAAAAACTTTACCGACTAAAGTCAGTCCTCATAATTTTCATAGAAACATGAATTTCTTCGTCCGTTACGCTTAGACAATCATAATTTTTCTTGAGACGAATTTCATGCTTTAAAGAAATTCTGCTATGAATAATTTATATGACTGATTTCACGAAAATTTCAGAATGCGTCAAGCAGGATGGTACGATCCCCCAGTCGGGAATCAGTCGAAGCCTCTCTCCTGTCTCTGAGCAACCTCGACCCCTTCAACCGCATACCTTCTCCCCACCACCGCCTCACCGTCCCAAATGCCAGTGAGAGCTCAAGGTCGGTTTGGGCCGATGAGGAGAATGATCTGATTAAGAACTTTGGAACACTTTTCAAATTCCTCGGCTCAAAATCTTTTTCAACTTCTGACATTTCCACTGCCCTTGATACTTCCTCCACGAGTCCCCCACTACGGAAATCCTCATCTGAACTTGACCTCTCCCATAGTGACGTCGTGTTCCGTATTCCTTCCAGGAGTTGCTCTACGCGGGTGTTCGTAGGGGACGTCCCATCAACTTCCCAGCTTCCCTCACCCCAGGGTCGGGCAGGGACGTTCACCCCAGCTGATTTAATACGTTCCGTCAACAAGAAAGTAAGACAACTCTACATAAGGAAAAGACTCTCAGTTGCGTACAAGTTGACACAGAGTGGATTCGATGTCGTCAACCTCGTCGCCCCGAAACCTCCTCCACGGACTGGAGAGAGTCAACCCAGACTCTCGATCACCTTGGATGCAGCTGAAAAACCACCGCCAAAGAAACTCACGGCCAAAGAACTTACAATTAAAGACGTGGAGAGGGATAGAGGGCGCCCTCTCTCAAAACTCGAGCGTAACATTTTTATTTTCAATTGGCTCCATTCCCTTGATGACAGCTACGAAGCGTTAGCAGAGTAACCTACTCCAGCCGCTCCCTTCAAATTACTTTCCAACTCTTATAGGTTCCTTTTCTAGAGAAACGGAGTGTCGATACGTCCTCAGTTACAGTCAAACGAACAGCAGGGGAAAAATATTGCCAAAACGAGTTTTTTAAAAGTGTTAAGGACTTCAGGGTTAACTTGTTAAAAATGAGCACAGACTATGTTAGGCGCAATGGCAGACTAAGGAGGAAACAAGGGCACCCTGCACTTCATACACACGCCTATCAAATATATGAGCAAATTTATTTATTTATTTATTTTTATTTTTTTTTTTCTCATAGTTTTTTTTATAATTCATTGTTATAGTTCTATTTATTAAGTTTGTAAGGTGTTTGCTCGAAATTAGACCCGTTCCTGAAACGGAAAATTAAAATATTATTACAGAATACAGCTATTACGGTAATAAACAACTGTGCCGAATCACATTACCTAGACGTGGAATCAGAATCCTGGCGCATTTGACCTTCTCTGCCCAATTTAGCGGGCACCGGTACGTTGTGCAGGGTGTCCTCATTTCGTGGTAAATTTTTTCATTGTCTTATACAACAGTATTTTCATCGTGACTACCGTAAGGTTGGGAAGCGTCTGCATGGCGGCCACCTATACTCATACCCTGTCACCCCCTATGTCCCCTGTTTCTTAAGGGAGGTGAGAGTGGGCGACAGGATTTGTGTAGGGGGAGCTATGGCGACAGTGATTACCCTTTCGGTAACTTTGTAAAGGACTCTGCCAGGATATCATTATCGATTACTCCCCGAACCAGCTTGATCTCCTGATTCTAAAAATACATCATATACTTGACATTTTCACCTTAAAGAAGGCCGCCAGAGGTCATTAAGTGTTCTACGCAAACTTTTTCGACCTCTGGCCGCCATGTTTCAGGCCAAAAGGGTCAAGTATGGTATATTTTTAGAATCAGGAGAACAAGCCTCGACGATTGAGGTATTGCTTGTTCGTGACCTTTAGTGACCTCCGGAGGTCACCAAAGGTCAATGCCCCACTTTGGCCCTGTGAGGTACTGATGAGTAATACCTATCAGCCAAGTTTTATTGAAATCCAAGGGAGCATCTCTGTTCCTATTCTGACTTGCGTATCCCGCTTGGATCGCTTTGACCCCTGGAGGGAAATGTCAGTCGCTTCACCTCTCATATATGGGCAAGCGATATATTGGCAATGTAAAACTGTTGGTCCGATGACTCTAAATATGTACCGTGCTTGACTCTTTTGAGCCACAAGATGGCCGCTAGAGGCGCACTAGAGAACATTACAGAAGATTAAGTGAACCCTGGTAACCTCGTCTTTTTTTTTATCACCAAAGTTTTCTAATGCGCATGGTGTGTAGGCCATACATTAGAAAGGTCAAGAATTTTAAGGAAAATAATCGCCAATAATATCTTGGTAGTGTCCTTTACTGATATGTATACCCTGGTAGTTCTTCCCAGCACAAATAATTACTGAACTCATGCTCGCTTTTATAAAAAACGAAATCTGTAATACAAATATATATACTACAGCAAAATCCCAATAGAATAAAAAGTCAAGCGGATGATACGTAGCGTAGTTTTCTGCCAAGATTTACCCGGATTCGTCCAGTACTGGGTGATTGTCATTAAGCGCTTGTCATTATAGTTGGGGAAAATTTTTCAAAAATCAGAAAACACCAAATTTTTTATTTCAGCTTCAGCTGCTGCTAGTTCAGTTCAACTGGAGGTTAGTCAGTATAGACTCATTTTTAATGAGGTTTAAGACGTATATTTTATTTTAATTTCAAAAAAGCTATGCTCAGCTATACGACCGTCACTTAATTATAATGACACAGTATTGGTTGTACTGGGATTCGTTAAAGCAAATCTGATGTGTAGTCAGGGGATGAAGATTAAAAAAACAAGGGGAGGGGGTCGAGGGAACAAGAGATGAAAAAGCACTGGACATGGTTTCCGTTGAGGAAAATTCCAATTTCATTGAAAATGAGTTGGACTAGGCAAATCTCGGTTTGGAGTAGCCGTTGGTGTATTCCTTTGACATTTCTATGCGAAAATTAACATCTGCATTATTTTTTAATGTGAAGATGCTGGCGCAGGGGGGAAGTTTTATTCTGAATTGTTGAACGCTCACGTGGACGAACAAATAAAATCTCTTAAGGCATTTGCCCTAATATTCCTTACAAGGCAAAGGTACCAGTTTAAGGGTAGCAAACTTAACCCTTCACTGTTTTAAAATTGCATCCCCATTTCCTAACATATTTAATAACTTTAAGGACTGTCATAGGGAACGAAATTTTGTGACCGAGCAGCGAAATTAGGAATTTAATGGTATTTAAAAGGAAAAGGGTAAACTGTCCTGTTTTTTTCTTGCGCGGCCGTCGCGCGGAACCACGCTCAAAATCAACTTTGATGTATTTGGTTGAAAAAAATGTCTGGAACTATTTTTAGCATTCCATACCAGCTTCAATCGAGCTGATTCAATGGTTTTAAAGCATTTTGGAAATCAATTCCAAAAATAGATTTTTCGAACCCCGTGCTGCCCACAGCTCCCCCATATGGGGCGGATCTAAAAAATTTTACCGTTTTGGAACAAAATTTACTGCTTCCCTCTCTATTCCAGTCAAAATATCAAATTCACTAATTTCCCTGCCCGGTTTCAAAATTCCTTCCTTACATTAATACATGGAATCAATACTATATACATAAGACTAAGACTTGTTTTAACTTCTTTAAGACTTTCGGACCTAACCGAGAGGTGGATAAAAAAATCGTTTTTTATAATTGTTACATAATTACAAGGCAGCGAGCTGTTCTTGAATTTATTGTTCTGCGCCTGCGTCGTCTCTTCCTAATATTAAGGTTCTAAAACTTCTAAATTTATTCTTAGTTTCTATTTCCATTGCATTATATTCTTGTATATTTTCCTCGTCAAAATATTTAAAATTGAAAATAACTTCAGTTTGTTTCTAAAAAGAAAAAATGCAATGAGCGTAAAAAAGTTGATTGAGTTTGGTAAATTAAACTAAAAAATTTTGAATTCAATTCTTGTACTTCTGATTTTTTTTTTTTTGAACGAGGTTATAATACGATAATAAAGAAAAATTCATGGTTTTGAATACAGAGTGAAATTTTCTTCTTGGAGTTGGAAGGGTGGGCTCCATTTTCCGTTCTTAATGGAAACTGGATTCGTTCGAATGGGTCTGAAGGAAGTTAAAACATCCGGGCAGATCATGAATCAAAAGCTTGTCAAGAGTTGGACTTGTTAATTTCAGGAAGGCTCTCGACGGGAGCGCGAGAAGTCAAGATGAATGAGGTGAAACTTTTCTCTTTGTTCACTACAATATTTTTTTTTCTTTCTTTTTTTTTGCGGAGAGGAGAAAGGAATTCTCAGAATTTCTTGTTTTGCTGGATACATTTTCTATAGGAAGAGTCCCTATAACGGGGAGTACTCAGAATTCCAAATAATGGCGCCATGCTGGAGAAGGAACATAGCCTCCAGAGCTTGTTGTGTGCTGAGAAGGCATTTTACCTAGGAAACCTCTACTCGTCCCATTGTGCGAGTGAAGGAAAATAAATATCCGATTATTACTAGGCCTCCACTCCACAGACTACCTCTTCATTTCCAAATATGCAAAATCAGGGGTTCACACTTCAAATACTCCCACCTTTTATTTCTTCCGCTTCCGGGACAAGTGAGAAATGACGTGGAGTCGCTCCCCTTCCCACCACTACCTCCTCTTTCTTTCCAAAATCCAATATTTCAAATGGTCCTGCTGGAAACTAATCCTAGTTCATTTCCCTTCGCTCCTACCAACTTATATTTCAATTTCGCCTTTCTTGCTATAGGACAGTTCCATTTTCTTTTTTTTTTTCTCTTCGACCTATTTCTGGCAGGGTCCTGAATTTTACCGGTCATTTCCTATTAAAGAACATTTCCCCAAGTTTTTTTCCTTCTTTTTTCCGAGCATTGCATATTTGTGCCTGTGTGCTATAAACCGTGGCAAAAAAAAAAACAGATTCAAGAAATTAACATTACAAGTTAGGAGTTTCAGAGTTGAGACTGTGTTAATTTTAGCTCGAAAATCTTTTTCTTTGTTTGATCAGGCTTTGTTTTGTCAAAATTATGAATTTTTGAAATTTCTTGAATCCCGCTGAATTGCAGCTCCGAATTTCGCTAGCAGAATATAGATTTACTTTTTTTCGCTTCCTTTATTCTTCCGCCGCATATTAAGAAGAGTGAACTGCCTCATGATGAGTAAAAAAAAAGGAGAAAAGCACTTTCTCCATAGCCTTCTTAAGAAATAAAGAAAATGTAGTACATAAATTCAGTGAGCAATAAAATAAAAGTACGCATTTCCTTTGGCCGAATGTCCCATCCTTCTATCTGTCCATGGACGGGTTTACGGTCTCCGTTTCACCCCCCCCCCCCTCTTCTATTCACCGCTCTGCCCCAGTGGAATGAAGAATACTTTGAACCGAGGCAAAAACCGAACCGAACCGAAAACCGAATTGCAAAAACTGCCACTTTAATTACAAATACAAATAGTACAGTGCTTACTGAATAAAATTTGATTTTATATGTTAAAAATCATCGTCTTCATAAAAAAGAAAATATCTCTACCTCGGCAGAGTGATTTGGACCTTTGCTTTTGGGAAATGGAAAGGCATTAGTTTTCATTGCACTTTTCCTATACTTTGGAAAGAGCTCTGTCTGATGGTGACAAATATTTTCTGGGTTTCAGTTCCCAGCTTTCTTTTAAAAAAAATTTTAAAGGATAGAAACCATACACCATTTACTCTCCGTGTCGAAGCGAGTTTTCCTTGCGCTAACCTAATAGAATGGAAATGCTCCACGAACGAATTGGAAAGCTTTGCGCGTCGAGCCAGCGACGCGAGCACTCAAATGTGGTAGGGGAGACCGGGTACAATTGGCTCATGGGTACAATCGACTCACTACCGCTGTCTGCTTAACCATGTAACAAAAAAAAAATTAAACCGGAGACTTAAATAGCACGAAGAGCTTAATTCGAGCCGTAAGAAATCTTTAAGCATTTCGCCGATTCGTTTTCTAGAAATTTCTTCGACAATAAACTTGTATTAGCGTATCAAAGACATACACAAAATCCGGTAAGAAAAATATCATGACCTCTGGTCAGGTCTGGGTCAACGTTTGCCACCCTCAGCAACTACTTGGAAGCAAAGGAGGGTGAGCAATTAACAACTTAATAAAAAAAGCCGTGTGGGTACAATTGGCTCACACCATACAATACGTGGATACGCAGGCCCAATCAGCTCCAAAATTTAAAAGAATTGTTGCAATAGAGCTTGAACATGAACGGGACTAAGCAATTTGCGTCATAACATCGAATTAACTCGGCTAGATTTTCGATGAGTCAATTTGGTCATGTTTGCGTACTACGGTTGGCATTAATTTCTCAATTAATTTAAAAAATAATTTCGACTAGCTTAGTTGAGTTTGCGCTATGCAAAAAATTTATGCAGATTACCAGATACATGTACCGTGTTTTCACGATCACTCCAGTAGATTTTCATGCTAAACCTAATTTAGGTAAGCGTGAGTTAATTGTATCCAGACTATGAGACAATTGTACCCATGCTTGGGTACGTTTGGCTCAAAATTATCAATTCATTAATAAATTAATTTTGCCGAACTTAGTTGAGTCTGCGCTATGCAAAAAATTTGTTGAGACGGTCAGATACATGGACAATATTTTCACAATTACCGTTAATTTTATTTACGTCATTTACTAGGCGCAAAATATAGTTAAAGTAAAAGTGAGCCAACTGTACCCGGTCTCCCTTACATCTGTTTTCATGAATTAAAATCTCATTTTAAAAATTTGAAAATATCAAATCTTAAATCTTGCAATTTCATGCTCAAATCCCCTTTCTATAAGAATTTCGAATTTTCTAACGTCATTTCCTATGATGTCACGAATATATTTTGGAAGTTAGGCGTATAGGCTTGTCTAAAGCCGGAAAAAAATCCTTGACATAGACAACTCATCATAAAAATGAGCATGCCTTTTCTAAAAAAAAATGTAAATAAATAAATATGCATGTATAGCAAAAATAATAATAAAAAAAATAAGTAAAATCAAATAAAGGAAAATAATAAGTTTGGTTTTGAATTTCATGAAGAGGAGTGTGAAAGTCCCATAAGGGGATTTGGGGGTTCCTACAGACAAATTATATGCTTTTGGATGAGGAATAATGGAAGGAGGAGTAGAAAGCAGAGAGGGAGAAAGTGAGAGAGAAAGTGAGGATCCTCTCTCACATTGAGATTTTTACTGGAGCATCCCTTTGGAATTCCCTTCAAAACCCTCCGACCACCGTCACAAGCTCCGACTGACGTCAGGAAGGAAATGGCAGGAGGTCACTCTCAAATATTCTCAAACAATTAAAGGTAGGGACCGGAAAGATCTCTAGAGTTTTCTCTAAATCCGGAAAAAAAGGGGGAAAGAGAAAGGAGGAGGCTGAAAAGTGGCTTTCTCCACAATTTCATTTATTTTGTTCTCCTTAGTCCGAGTTCCTTTGTTTCTTCTGAATGAAGACGTGTTGGGTTTATCTGGTGATTTGTCGTTCTTCATCTCCTCACCTCCTCCACTCTTCTCCTAAGGTCATTTTAGTAGAGCCATTTTTCCAGAGAAAGATCGTAACTCTAGTTCACCTGCCGTATGGAATGGGCTTTTCTCTCTTCTTTTCTCATTCCTTAGAACAATTCCAGCCTCACTTTTCCTCAGCTCTCCCATCGTAAATTAATACCTCAAACATAAAAATATTTTCAATATTACTCTCATTTACTACATATTTTTTTTCATGTGTTTTTTCAGGATCTCAAAAAAATTTCTACTGTCAAAACTGGAATTGGGGATTTAGGGAATACAAAAAGTGGAGGATCAAAGAAAATAATTCTTAATCCTCAAAAGAGCATTTTTACTTTTTTGGAATGGAAAATTTAAGGTTGAAAAGAACGGTAAACCGGATTTAATCACCGTAGATACTTAATTAAACACCTCGGGCATTTACCAATTATGAGACAGTTTTAAACCAGCCACTACTGGATACCACCGTTTATATTTTCAAATAAGAGTTTCGGAAATGGTGCAAACACAAATAAAAATATATTTTTTTTAATTCGGAATTACTAAAATCGTTTTCAAATATTCATCTGCTTTCCCTTCTGAATTTCAGATACCCTTCTCCTCCAGAAAGGTTTCTGAGCGGCTGGGAAACATCTACGGTGTCCCCGGCGCTTATTCAAGATCAGCGTTTATTTTGATTTCCGCGCAAGGAACCTCCAGTTTTATTTTTAAAATTCGTTTAGCGGCGACCAGCTTTTAACCAAGGGTCTACGATATTTTTTTTGGAATTAAAAAATTCTTTTACTTGAAAAGAAAAATTCCGCTGCAGAAAGCCGAGTGGCCGAAACTTCCAAGAATTAAAGGAAAAGAAAAAGTTTGTTTATAGTGTTTCAAGTTTCCTTTTTAATACAATCCTTGCCTAACTTTTTTTTTTTTTGGTTCGGGCTGGAATTACTTCCGGTGAAATTCACGAAAAAGCGTGGTGAGTTGAGCTGGAATAAGAGCCTGCCAGATTTCCCGTGGTGGAAACTCCTTAGAAACCTGAGACGCGTAAGAGGGCAACGTCTACTAAATTGACAATTTGACAAATTGACAACAGAGACAAATTGACAAAGTTGCTGGGAAAGCTGAAATGGAAGTGGGAGCTTTCTAGGCCTTTTACCACAGAACTAAAATTATGTTCTCACGTCCATAACTATACTTGTCACCCTTTTACAGAGCGGGCAATCATGAAAAGCACTTCCTCTTTGATGCATGTTTTATGAACTACAGCAGTTAATTGCCCTACAGAGGCCATGCATTCCATTCCAAGGAATTTCTGAAGAAAATATAGTCTCATTTCCACCATTTTCTTCTTTATGGCGGCTCGAACCACATTTTCTCGTAAGTAAACTCCGGAGCGCTTTACAACGAATTCCTCAACATCAAACCTGCTTTTATATATTTTTTTTTTTTTGCTGCGGATTATATTTTAAATTCACAAATTTTATCTAAAAGGAAAACTATTTTATTCACTTGTTTTATCTTGTTTCTCACATTTTCCGGGATCCGGGGATTTTCTTTTTGAAATTAATTTGGAAAAAGAAAATTTTGGTGTCGCTTTTGAGGCTTGCAAAATCTTGATCCTTTTAGACGGCTAACCGGAAAAGAATCCTTTGATTTTCTAGAATAGACATGGAACCCAGTTTGTAAAAATAAATTCTGAAAAGTTTTATACCGGCAGTTGGATTTTATTAGGTAAAGATCAGAGGTGAATAATGAAAACCCGGGTCTGGCTGACCTAGTGTTGAAGTGTCGTCCCCTGATTATTGACTACCCATAAATTTCATCTATAGCCCATTTATCTCCATAATATGGGGAACTCATAAATTCACCATCAACCCCTCCTTACCCTTAATTTCAAACGTCAACAGACCGAGGCTAACCTCAACCTTTGTCCATCTCTCCGCTTACCCGCAGTTCCAACTCCCGGAAAACCAACAGTCTGGACCACAGTAGAAAACTAAAGAATTGGATTTTTGGTAAAACAAAAAAAAAATTGAGATGGGTTTATGAACGTCCCCTGAAAGTGGAGTTTGATCTGCTCCAAAAGGATGAAAATCTTCCATCAATCTGAGAACATATTTTTGCATTCATGTTTTGTAGATCAGATTTTATAGTTGAGGCCTAGAGGTGGGCACTCTGAGATTCCAATTACCGTATTTTCCCTAATTGTGCCCCTGGGGCACAATTATTTAAGGCCATTTTCTACCCTGGGGCACTATTTGGAACTGGGGCACTATTAAGGACTGGGGCACTGCTAAAAGTTGTTACTTAAACTGCTGAGGTTACACGGAAATTATTAATTTATTTCTCAAAGTAACCCACAAAGTCAGTAGTTTTAAAGTGCAGCGTAGCAATTGGTTAGTCTTCATCCGTACTCTCAGAGTCATAGCTCTGGTCTTCACCTGTGCCATCGTTCCCAGCGCTTTGAGCCCAGAGATTTTCATCATCATTCATGGCTGCGGTCTCTAGGATGTCTTCACTTTCGCTGTCATTGATAACGACGACGTCTTCCTCATCATCAATGATGACGACGACCTCATTTTTAGCCTCCTCTTCCTCATCTTCTTCAATTGCCAGGTCAACAATTCGATTGGTGAGTCGATCCACAGCCAG
>JABASM010002407.1:0-11154 GCA_019776545.1 Brachystomella parvula | reverse complement strand
TTTTTACATATGAGCAGAGTTCCCTTAGATAAGAAATAATTCACAGGAATTGTTCCTTCCTCTGGTTCGCAGTAGATATAGATGATGCTTTAGACTAGGAAATTCTCTCTTCTGACTTCCCGAATATCAAAGAACTGACCTTGAGCATATTTTTGATTTAATTTCATATTATTTGAACAAAAATCTACGCCTCGCTCTCCAACTACAATGAGAAGAGGCCAGACCTCCTTTGTTTTAATTACGAGAGCAGGTGTGAGTGGAATGGAAGCAAATCTGCGGTAGAATTGATTGATGGAAAAGGTGAAAATGGGTAGAACTGAATTCAATTAGTGAAAATATTTATTGTTTCCTTAACGTTGATTTAGTTATGCTCAGGCAGGATCATCCAAGATTTGAGTCGAAGAAAAGTTAGTGGGATTCTAGTAATTGCAGTAAGGGTTGAGGATTAAAGAAAAAAAAAAGCAACCCCCACCTTGAGAAAGTGAAACTCAGCCAAGTGTGGAGAAAGTTTATTGTGTAGTAATAAGGAAAATAGATCAATTCCGGCTCCAAGGTCATTTCTGCAAAAGGAAAAAAAAATTATTATTTCATCTTAGCATTGAGAGTTCATCAGAGTGAGAAGCGGAAACAAGGAGGTCCTGGCATTAACAATGGTGGTAAGGATGTTTGATGATGAAATTACTAAAATCTAGGTTTTGACATTCTAACTAAGATTAGGATTTAATCTGGGTCTATTGTTAGATTAGGCTGAATTTGACTCCCAGTCGCCATTTCGTGCCAGGGTCAGTGATCACTATTTAATGAAAACACATAATTTAAATAGTGACTCAAAATGACATAAACTAAAGCATAACTTCCATTTCTGTGAACTAACAATGAGATTTCTGCAATAATTTGAGTAAATCTCTACCTGTGGTTCCTGTGGTTTTCTTATTATTCTTGATTAAACAAAGTCATTTAACACTCCAAATTGGAAATTTTTTATAGAGAGGGGGTTGAAAGTCTTGAGAAAGATTCACACGTTTGTGATGCTTTTCGCATGTATATAAGAATTACATAAGGATGAAATTGTCGCTTGAGCGGATCTTTAAGAAAAATGTTACACTTTCAAGAAAGGGAAAGACTGATGATTTGCTCCAATAATCCTTCACTTTAAATTAGTACTGTTATGACAGAGTCGTTCTCAGAAAGGCATTACGTTGTCCCCACTTTCACTCAACATCATCATCAATTGACGTATACAAATTCCCCTGTTAAATAGGTAACGATTCTTCTGCTTTGATTTTCCTAAAAAGGACTCGCTTAGCTTAACAATGACTTAATCAGGGGAAGCGAGAAAAAAGAGCTCTCATTAACTCCGCAGTCCAAATAACTACAATAGACCAGATTTAATTGGACTGACTCTAATCGAGTAATCATCCATGAATTAGGGAGATGGTGAAGAAGGCCATTGAGGAAAAAACCGTCACATTCCCTGTCTTAGTACAGTCAACTGCAAATTCATTCAGACAAGCAGGCTTTTTAGCATTAGAGAGAACGGGAAATTGCTGCTATCAAAAATTACACAGCTGGCATATCGTCATGCGCAGTTCAAAAAATTTGAATACACGGTGTGAATCAGTAAAGTACTGAATAACTATTCTTTCAGCTCCAATTTTCTTTCGAAATCCAGAAATTCTTAAGGCCAACAACCTTAAATAAAATTCTCAGCCGAAAAAGGCGGTGACATCAGACTTGCTCTACAGTTAAAGAATGTCTACGAAATAGGGTGCCTTTTTCGCACGTCCGATGTTTTTAAAAAAGGCACCCTATTCCGTAGACATTCTTTAGTAATTCGTGAGTCCTCACCAACTGAAGGACTTAGGCCTCATTAACATTAGAAAAATGGCATCATATAGCTCTAGAAGAAATCGCGGGAGCCCTTTGAAGTTCTCAGGAGGTCATTAAAGGTCAGCCCCTTGACCTTACGGATCTGGAAAAGTGATACGTCAATCGAAAGCTCTTGGTTCCTTAATTTCAAAAATATGCTACCTCTAGCGGCCATATTGTGAGCTAAGAAGGTGGGTAATCCATTTTAGGGTGACTGAGTGAGTTGAGGCCAAAAAGATTTTTAAAGTTGTGATGTGCATGTGCCACTTTACTAATGTTAGTGGCTGAGGTCCTTTAAAATGCCAGCTTGTCCGAATAATTTTGCTGGGTGCAGCATGCCACCAATGGTTGATTCGCTAATTACGTCACAGGTGATTTATTGTTATTTTTGCTTCAATTCTTCTCTTAAAATTTCTTGTCACTCTCACCTGTAACACCTTGGCTTTGGCTTCCCCTCACCTGTCGTAACATCCTCTTCTGTAAGATGAGGGTTGTTAATCATCTTATTAACAAAAGTGGAAGTAACGGGGGGGGGGGGGGGGGGGNGGGGGGGGGGGGGGGGGGGGGGGGGGGGGGGGGGTTGAAATATCAAAACTGTAGCAATGAGATTTTCCTGTCATGTTGCATTATGCATTCTTCATTCTTCCTGAAGATACATTGTCCTTTGGTATGGCTGTACACCTTGATTTAAATCTCAGCCTGATACTCAGGTTGAGGGGTATGGTGGGGAAGGGGGCTTGTAGAACCCTCCTGACTTGATGATAATCACGTAATAGTCACTCAGGCTAAGAAGAATTAGGGAAATGAGGCAAATTACGATTTTGATCTCCACAGTCTCTCTCCTGGGTTCAGAAGGAATGGATCTTGTCTTCTTAATTTCTCATCTAATAATTTCTTTTGTTTTGATTTCTGATGTGTAGATGAACCAATTGTGTAAGGTCTGTGGGGAGCCAGCGGCTGGATTTCACTTTGGAGCATTTACCTGTGAGGGTTGTAAGGTAAGAAATTGATTTTCTAATTTTTCATCTTAATTTTTAATTTTAATTTTTAGTTTACTTAATTTTTTAAGTTGTAAAGTCTAATTTGCATTTTTGCCCCTCAATAATATAATGAAATAATTGTTGGGGATGAGGAATAAATTGGAGCGATGATGATACGAGGGAAGGGAGGAGGGTAGTTGTCATACAGCTTTAATTTTTTGGCAAAAACATTACCTGAAATGAGCATTATAAAATATTTTTCCACCTGCCTTCATAAACATATAACTCACACTTTTGCCTTTAAATGTAGGAAATTAAGTTAATGAGTATGAGCATAAATTAAAGATTTGTGAAATGTGTCCAACTGGCCTCATCCCTGTCGTGTGCAGAAATTTCCAAGTTCTAATTTATTGTAATCATAGAAGGAAGTAATAAGAATTAGCATGTAGACAAATAATTGGAATGCTCTTAAGGGATTACAGGCTTGGAAACCATAGAAATATTAAAATTTGGACTAATTGAGTCAGGCGGTGAAAAAAAAATACTAAAAAACTCGTCAAGTGAGTTAAAATGTCCTCCGCTCTAACGCAGTTGACATTACTCTAATTTATGATATTTTTCATCTATTTCTTATTTTGCTTGAACTAAAAAATAGAAATAATTGAGGCAGCATAGCTGTCTCAAAACATTAAAGTGGTTCCTAATGCTGATTAATTTTTTTCTTGATTTTCAGTCATTTTTTGGACGGACCTACAACAATGTGAGTGGAGTCTCCGAGTGTAAAAATGGCGGTCGATGTGAAATAAATAAGAAAAATCGTACGTCTTGTAAATCATGTCGTCTCCGTAAATGTCTCCAAGTTGGGATGTCAAAGTCTGGCTCAAGGTACGGGCGACGCTCAAACTGGTTCAAGATCCACTGCCTCCTCTCAGCCCAGAGTCAGCAAAATGGTGGGATGAGCTCAGTATCCGAGACGAATAACAATAACTCTACAGTCACAAACAATAACAGTGCCAATAATAATAATCATTCAAGCGGTGTTAATCACCACCACCACCATGGCCAGAGTAAGAACTTACCTTCGACCATAACCTCCCTTGGTCTGGGAGGAGGAGGTACAGGTCACGGTCACTCAGGAAGTGAGACGGATCGAAATCACCATAGATCACCCTCCTCCGCCTCATCCCACCAACATTCCGGCCCACCCACTTTCCCTAACCTGAGCCCAGACTCCAAAGAACAGTTTCTATCTTCACTGAACCGGAAAATGATGAGTCCGGAACTATACGAGTACTTCCGAGCTGCCAATATTCCACTCCCTGGAAGTGGTAAACCGTTTTACCCTGAAGAGCGAAGTGACGACATGTCCCGTCATTCCCGGAGCCCAGCTTCACTAGAGTCACCACACTCAGAGGCATCAGCTGATGAGAATAATAAACTTCCATTGTTCGGCTTGCCACCGGGATCTCCATTAGACGTCAAGCCGAATGACATCCTCTCCTTTGATCTACTGACAAGAGATTTAATGAAATTAGGTTACGACCCTCTCCGCCTCTGGCCGGCAATGTTATCAACACCATCAAGTATTCATCAGTTCAATCCTTACCGATTCATGTTCCCAAATTTCCCTGGATCAACTCCTGCTGCCGGTATACCACCATTTCCACACTCACCTGCCTCACTTCTTGGAAATGGATTCCTTGGAGGTGGGTCACCACTAGCAAACGGTGGGCTTCTTCCTAACGGTAAACTAATCTCAGCTGCTTCATCACTCGAGAACCTCAGTTCGTCACATGGGAATAGGCGGTTTCCTCTTATCGTCCCACCAGCCTCCAGCTTAACACTTACCCCACCCATTTCTCACCATAGCTCAGATGAGCCGAACAATTTGTTGATACCTTCGAGGAAACGAAAACTCTCAGCCCAGGACCAGCCCATTGACTTATCAGCAAAGACGACGAATAACAACGAGTCTGGTGAGGGTGAAAGGTGAGCCGCTGGACAGTGGCAGTGAGTTGTCGGATATTGACGAAGAGTCTTCACGACGGAGTCGACGGAGTGGTGACGACAGCTCGTCGAATGCATCTAGTAAGTCATCCCCCTCGAGCCCAACGGTCAAGGACTTCATCAAGGCTGAGCTTCGTGACTCATCTGGTCAAGACGATGAGCACTTTGATGGAGACGACGAGTCGGAGTCATTCGGCTTCTCCCGGAACCAGGACCGGAAGCGACGACACCATAGGTCATCCTCTTCTACCTCAAATCCCCTTCCAAAGAAAATGAATAGTCTCGACTCCCCTTGACCTGACTAGGACGAGTAACTCGAACCCACCCCCTCCGACGAAAATCGCTTTTGCTACGTGAGGTCGGTGGGGACGTGAGTTTGGCAATTGGGCCAGTACACAATATGTTCACCATGTTCAAAGAGGTGTTTTTAAGGTAGGTGGTATAGTGTTATTATTATTCCTGTATACTTGAGAATTTCCGTACACGCGTTTGGATGATACCGTGCTGTTGTTATGATTTTTTTTAAAACTATAAAGCTTTATACTGTGTACACCTACTCCTGTTAAATCCTTTGGTCAGTTTATAATTGATAATTGTGAAACTCCATTATACTACTCCTACGTGATCAAGTTTTCTATAACTCTGGGCTTAGAAGTGTAATAAGGGGAGGGGCAGAGAAAGCACGTTAATTATTTCTGCATAATCCGTTGGATAAATTGGGATTATAACTGTGATCTAATTCAACCCAGTTACAAACGGCCAATTACAGAGGGTCTCATTAGATTTAGAACAATACAAACCCATTTTTGAACATGGCATCTTCCTTTCATCCCTTTCAAAATTCAATGTACCGTAAAGCGGAGTGAGAAGAAACACGAACACGTAAACAGAGCCAGCAAGCATTTTTTTAATCAAATTAAGTATTTTCAGTCTCATAATCAGAGGAGAGATAGCCCTTCGTTGGATGCATCTTCAATTTTTCAAAAAAAAATTTTTGCCAGAAGCAGATGTGCCTTTAAAGTCCAGTAAAACAGGAAAATAGGCCTGATGCACATTTTTCAGACTCCAAAGGCTTTTGTCCTTAGGAAAAATTTCAATTTTGAAATTTTGAAACGCATGCATGGGTGGGCGGTCACCCCAATGTTAGAACGCTGAGAACATTCAATTTCGTCAGCGAAGTCACCCCGTTGGAAAATGAATGTGTAGAGTTATGAAATCTAGATGTACATAAAATACTTGTACACAAAACACCTGTACACAAAATAAGTTCAATGGGTAAGAGGAGACAGAAATCTTGTACAGTCGATTGTACACAAAAGCCTGTACACCCTTCTCTTTACACATGCTGGACAGATTTTTTGTACAATGACGGTTTCATAATTCTCTAAAATTCGTTGTACACAGACCTGTACACCGGCTGTACACAAAAGTACCAACGGACGTCTGCTAACCTTTTTTTACATGCCAGTGTTCCTTCTCACCCCGGTCGACCGTTCTTTACAGTAAAAGACATCCCTTGGTCAAAAATTTTTCAAACTGCAACCGAAAATCAAATTCCAAAGTGCATATTTCCAATGCTAAATTATATTAGAGTATAAGCTAAGTTTAAAGTTATGACTGTAAAATTAAGAGTAGGAATAGAGTAAAGTACAAGAAGAGCGATTAGTAGCTAAGATTAGATATTTATAAATACTTCACAAGGATTCACCTCCAATTACTACACGAGAAGAAAAGAGAATTAAATAAAAAAATATTATTACAATTCAAATTCTGAATTTATAGATTCCTGAGCTAATTTGGTGCAGACGCTAAAAGCTTAATGGTTTAACCACGATTATTTATAAATTCCTTGCTTTTTTTTCCTCTGTTATTTTGAGGTGTTGATAATGATCTCATCACTTTCGTAGACGAGATGGGGATGATTATATGAGGAGGACAAGAAAAAGAATTAAGAAGGCCTCATGAAAATTGAAAGGGAACTTCCTCACTTTGTTAAGGTAATTGGGGCCTTTATGTTCATCGTGCTTACTTACACCATTTCCTTCTTATCAGTCCAAGAAAATCAGAACCACCTTCCTTGCATAGGCCTAGGACTCAACAGGTGAGCGTCATGAAAAATGAACTAGAGCGTCAAAATTAACAAAGTGTGAAGAGAGGGTGGGGGCTCCTAGATCCCGTGATTAGGGATTACGTAATAATAATTTTTATGTTTAAGGGATGACCACGAGAGATCCATTCAGAGAAATCCGCAGAGTGATTAATTTGATTAGTTGACTATTAAATGTTTTGGGCCATTATTAAAATAAACAGTATTTTTAGTAATTAAAATTTTAAACCAAGGGACCAAGGGCAGATTTTAAAATTAATCCTCGTCCTCCTCAAAAATAATAAAACAGATCATAAAATAATGGCCATTGAAAAATGTGTAGAAATGGTTTTGAGTAAACAATAAAAAAGATATGGTTCAGTTTCCACTTCACCATTGTTTAACAGCGTGGAAAAAAATGGATTTGCTAGGAATACCCCCTTGAGCTGCATCTCCCACCTGAGTGAGTCTCTAGGCCAAGGCTGTTTCCGCTACGATAGGTTTACATGTAATCAAATCATTTCTTGCATAAGAAGGAAGTCCTTTTGTTTTCATAAAAACCAGAGTAGAAAATTCCATAGCGAAAACCGAGAAATACCATAATTCTGAGTTCATTTTGATTGTGGGTGGCTTTTCTGGAATCAAAAAATTAAAATTAAAGCTTGATTGATGATTTTAACGGACAGGGGAAGCCTGTCCTGTGCATTTGTAACTTAATTTCTACAGATCTGAAATTGACTTCAAGATCACAGGTCGAAAAAATCAATTATTTCTTCCATCTTCGCCATGTCATCTACCTTCTTCAGGTGAAATAGGATATAGTGGTATATGAAATATAGAACTCCGGTGCTTCCCAAGAAAATTTGTCTTCAATCTTCATCAGTCTATCGGAATTCTCGGGTCCATTCCATTGTCCATGTACCTAAATTTAGAAGAAAAAAAAACAAGGTAAATTACATGCATCCGAACGTTTAGATGAAAGGGAACGCGAGCTTGATTGATTGCGCTGCTTGCTCCCCCTTCATTCTGGAAAGAAATTCCAAGTATGACACGGACCATTGTTCTTTTGACATGTCAAGAGAGTAGAAAATCATCTCCACGCAAATTATTTCCTCAGGTAAAATGCTGGTGCTGGCAAAGACCTTAAGATCCAATTCGACCAATGGTGACGTCAAAGTAAAATTACAAGAGAAAGTAACAAATGAACCTGACTAGGTCGGTAAAAGAGTAACTGGCTAGGTATCCTTAGCTTTTTTCTAAATTTGGTTCGAACAAGACATGGCTATTTTGCATGAAAATTCTTTTCATGACACTTTTTTTAAAAATCCAATGCTTCTTTTTTCCAACCAATTTTTTGAAGCTACATTGTCCGGTTTCAGGAAGGTTTTAGACCCGAATTGTGGAATACTGATTCGCCGATTTGAAAGTTTTTTCAATTCGCAGAAATTTGAAGGAGATTTTCACTAATGCAAAAAAACAGTGATTTTGCGAATTTCGTAATTTCTTGAGAAGTTTGCGACTTTCGTTTTAGTGGGAATCCGCTCCCGTTTTTTCAAGCTTCGCGCGTCTGCGGCACACGCACCTTCCCAGTCGTGCATCTGAGAAGCCGCGAATTTCGTAAGTGAAAACAAAGAATTAGGCTTCAAAACCCGAATCGCCGAATCTTTACGTGCACAACACCTGGGTTGATTTTATTTTTGAGTTTAAAACTGGTCACAAGCCGCCTGATACAGGGGCAACGAATATGGCTTAAGAAAAAATGAATGCTGGTAAAACATTGCAAAAGTAACGGCTTTCTACCCTGCAACATTTTGAATCTGAAGGAACCTGAGCCAAAATACCTGAGTATTTTCCATTCTTTCCTAAAAGCTGTTCCTTATTATCCCATTTCACAATACGTCTGATTTTTGATGAATTTCCCTGTAATGTTTTCTTTCATTTCATATTTCCCGTATGACCGCCGTCAACCCTCACCTTTCGATGAATCGAGTATCGAGATCGAGACAAATTGAGGGGAAAAGTCGATTGGCGATTCGGGTTTCGGTGATTCGGGCAAAAAAATTTAGGCAGAGCTTGACAATTCATTTCTTTGATGACACGTGGAAAAGGGTTGAAGGGGCTTGAAAGGTAAGGGATCAAAGGTCTATTGGAAGATGAATTACTACATGATTTCCCCAATTCGTCCTCCCCTTGTTTTCAGCTCACTTAGCTCATAGTCTTGAATAATAATAGAGCGGAGGGTAGTTTACTAACACCCGGACGGGTGACATATCCCTTGTGCTCCTCTCCGTCTATGGACCCCGCATCCAAAATTTCTAATCTCGGCTTCCATGACAGGAGCTAATGGATTTAGGATTTTGGAGAAGTGGACATTTTGATTCAACTTCACATACCCCGACCGCTCGCTTCCTCAAACTCTATTCTTGACAAGGGGATCAGAAACAATGGAGCACACAGTATGGTGCTGAGAGGCATACTGAGCAGAGGGGACGACCGCTCTATCATCTTCATCATCCCGTATACCTCATCTCCGCAGATTGGAATTTCAAAGTCGGATCATGAGTCGTCTCCTGGAAATTATCATTTTAAGGGGGGGGGGGGGGGGGGGGGGGGNGTCGGATCATGAGTCGTCTCCTGGAAATTATCATTTTAGGGGGGGAGGGGGGGGGGGAGGGTTCAACCTGTTTTTTTTCGTTTATCTTTAAGTGATTGGAGGTGATAGGGATGAGGGGTAGGGCAATTTGTCAAAAAGTGTCAGAGACACTCCGACAGAAGAAACCACTGGAAGTGCCTTTCATAAAAACAGCGTTTCCGGAATCTCATTATGCCAAGCTCTGGTCCAAGATTTTAATTTACAAGGAAGAAATCTTGAGATCAAGATTTCGAAAAATTTGGTGCGCATTGTTATCCTCCGCTCCTTGTCAACCTCCCCGGCTAATTTATGCACCATTGAAATGTCTGAGCCCCAGCATCCAGTTTAGAATCAGTTTATGAGATCTTTAGGATATGAAAATGAGTGAGCTTATTTTGCAAGCTCCAAGGTGGAAGAATAAAATTAAAAAATTTAAATTTTGGCTCATTTGACCTTTGGGGGGATGATTTGACGGATTTGAGGCTGATACTGCTGAAATTGTAACAGGGGTGCGATGACAGAGAGGGAAATCCATTTGTGGTTAGTCCAAATCCAACGCCAACACAAAGGAAATCTCTCCCCTGCCTCACCTCCGTCAAGAGGCCGACGTCCGTCTCTCCGTCAGAGATCTCTCTCTCTCAGGATACAATTACGAAATTATGAAATAATCAAATACAGATAATAATAGGGATTTTTTGTATGAGGCAGTAGTGGAAGGAGGCAGGTGGGAAAATAAATAGATCAACCCATAATTTCAATCTTTTAACTTTAGTATAGTCATTATCCCCCCCCCCCCTTGATTACGTTTTTCTGTATTTTCAGTTTACGCTTAATTGAATTCTGTTTTACATTTCTACACAATTAACCCGTAAATCCTCCAGCTTTATGAATTTTGTAATCTGCATATGAGAAAAAATTTTGCGTTTTTTTTATCTGAAAACTCGTTCAGAAGGAAATCAAGCACAAAATCATAAGTCACGAGCCTGTAGACGTGTGGGGTAAGAAATCCAAATCTTCCATTTCAGAATCTGGGGAGAAGATGATGAGGATGATTGTAGCGAATAACATCGGCTGAGATACTTAATGCTCATTAGGAAAAATCTCGACCAATCAAGTCTTCCGGAAAGAGGTTCAGATGCGGGGGATTATAGGACGCACATGGAGAATAGAGAGCCAGTTTTACCTCCTGATTGGATTTTAATACAAAAAAATCAAGATGATCGTGATACTACGCTAGGAATCTTTTGATTTCAGTTCGTTTGATACAGTTTTTTACAAATAGGAATTCGACCCCTATAACCAGCATCTTGGAATCGCCTACAAAAAAATTCACAAGAATTTAAGGCGGTAGAAAACTTTCACTAGCATTTTATAGGCAAAAAAATGGGAAAATGTGGATTTCCGATTGTTGTTTTGGCAAAATTAAATATTATCTATTCGTGGCAATCTGTAAAAATAACTATTTTTTGCAATATAAAAACCAGACCTGAGAATTTGATGCTTGAAGCCATGACCATACATAAGCATATATATGTGGCCAATTTTTAAAATTTCTTCAACGTTTCAAAATTTTTCTAAAA
>JABASM010002406.1:0-11155 GCA_019776545.1 Brachystomella parvula | reverse complement strand
TTGGACATTTTCTGTAATTTTTATGAATTAAGTGGTGTACTGGGTGTAAATGGGGGTGTAGTGGGTGTATATGTGGTGTACATACGCACATATGCACATATGCACCATATGCCCCATAAGCACATAAATATGGGTTAAAAATCGAAAAATTTTAAAACTTCACCGATCGCTATAAAATTTCTTGACACAGAATCCGGGACCCTAAGGAACTCTCACGTACAAAATTTGAAGTGAATCGGATGAGCGGTTGCTGAGAAAAGTCATCTAGGAAGGACGGACCGCCGGCAACACAGGGAAATGCATGAATAGCTCGCGCTATTAATAATATGAAAATACAAGGTAATAAAAAATAGAATACAGAGTCCCTAGTGACTGAATCAAAAAATTTGAATTCGATCTGAGCCAGGCGCGAGTAAGGATACGAATAGAGAGCATGTGAACTTGATGATGGAATCACATTGTAGAAAAAATCCTTTACAATATTTTTTTCATCAGTTGACTCCTCATTCACTCATGCAGTCATACAAACATGACGAATTCTTGGAGTCTTGTAAGTGAAAAGTAAGGAAACGAAAAGCAAAATAAGAGAAAGTAACGGAAAAAATTCACACAGCATCAAAAAGGAAAGTTTGTGGAGTGAATCTTTTGAAGTTCACTCCTACCTTACTAGAGAACAAAAAATAGCAGAAAAATTTATATACCGCCTCCCAAGGGTGACATAATACAGTGAGATCAAATAAGCGGTGGGGTGCTTGGGAAAAAAGAATGGCAGAATTTGAGCTCAACGCTGACGTAGCTGGGTAGTTCAGAACTGTGTTGTCCAAATTCCAAAAATTACTCTTCCCACTGATCTCTGAGAACTTGAATTCCCGGTGCATAAGTCTTTAACCTGATCATATTTACCTTTCTCCTTTTCCCAAGCACCCCACCGCTTATTTGATCTCACTACTGTATTTTTAGCTAATGTGACGTCTTCTACCAACTTTGTTTTCTCACGTCAACCACTCACACCATTAGGTAGAGACCATCAGGTAGAGTCCAATAGCAAAGAACTACGGGATCAAAGTTTTATGAGTTTGTTGTAGTTCTGAGTTGATGAATGTGCTAGTTTTCTCTTTCACCCTCCTAAAAATAATATTCACTGAGAAAATATCCAGGGGTGAAACTTAATTAAAATTTCTAGTACCGATATCTGAATAACCAAAATGCTAATAAACTACATATTTCCAACTGTCTAAATTTTAATTTAATGGTAAGACATCCTCAATTCTGTGTTTTCGTGCTTCTCATAAGAAGCCTTAGACTCTCTCGAAGGGACATAACTAAGTTACAAGCTCGGTTGATGATACTCACTGATGATGAAAGTAGTCCACCTCGGACTAAAACTTCCAAGGATTCAAGTCTATTGGAACTCTGAGATTGGTTTTGCTTTACTTGCTTCCAAAAATAAATTCTCCGAGGAAAGAGGCTGACTAGTTTTGGAATATTCGATCTCTCTGCAAGGTAATTTCTGCACTCAATACCAGAAAAAATGAGAAATCTCGTCCTTTTATTACTATATACTTTCCGTGTAATAAAGAAATTCCATCGCTCTTGTCATTATGGGACACGACTGCTGAATTAAAGACTCCGGGCAGGGGGCCTCCTCTCCTCTGATCTTTCTCTTCAATAGTTGAACAACAGCATAGCCAAGGTACAAATACGGACGGAATAGGTATAAGCAATCACTATCTTTGAACGTATCAACTCACATGCATAATTCCTGAATAACAGACGCAAAAATCCTTCCAAGAAATTCAACTTCCTTGTTCCTTGTTAACTTTTACTAACAAAGGGCCATTATACGTTCTCTATCCCTAGAATATTGAAGTCTATTAGGAAACTAGTAAAACCTAGACATCTCCATCAGCTTAAATAGAAAAAGATTTCCTGCTGAAAGAGAGGAATGACTCTTTTTCGTTAATAATAATTAGTGGTGGAATTAATAAAACTTCTACACCTAATTCAAACCAAGACTTTTTTGAACTTCCAAAAGGAAGAAATTAAACTTTGTTCCCCATTTGAATAGAAGGAAAGGGATGAAATATAATCCGAAAGGAGTTTACAACTTTTCTACTTGACTTGTGTATTATAGGACTTTGAGCTTTGACATATCAGAGAAAGTTAAATTTCCTCCTTTCCCTCTCTCTCGCTCCTCCTGGAGATGTTTATTTTTTGTTTCTCTCAAGTTTCGTTGGAGAGTAGTGAGTTTGTGGCTGAAGAGCGATAGATCATAATCGGAAGTGATAAACCGAGTGGTGAAAGAGAGAAAGGAGAGGAAGAGCGTAGAAAATAAAATTCAAATAAATTTGGGGGCGGACCTCGCTCCCTTGGGAACTCTTAATCCAGAAGAAGAGAGAAAGTTGAAGGACCCTCATTCCGCTTCCGCTACAAGATCTCCACAAGCAGGAAGAGAAGAACAAAGCTTGACTTTGAAGTAGAAAAAAACAAAGATCTCAGCAGATGAGTGAGGGAAAGTAAATTAGAATTCCCGTGCATACGGCTTTGACGCATGTCTCTCTATCATAGAGAATGCATGACCATCCGCTACCTCACTCATCATCCCTTTTTATAAATCTTTTATTTATAAATCAACTCTTAAAAGCGTTCAAGATCCTCTTCCTTCCTCGACTCGAATTCAAACCCTGCTGAAGACAATGAAAGTAACTAATTAGTGAAAGATTTCTGTAAAATGAATTAGTCCGCGGTCCGCCAGCCTCAGCGATTAAGGCAAGGAAAAAAAAGTATTTTTCTAACTTTTTCTTTGTAGTCTGTTTCAAGCCAGGAAAGGTACTTTATTTGAGGATAACCGCAGTGATTAAATATCTCCTTTTCTTAAAAGTTGAATTCTCCAGAAAAAGTCTAACAACACTTTCCAAAACTATCCCTAGAAATCCTCTCAAAATCCTTCAACCTCCACGGCTTCGTGTAAAGAAAAAAACATTTACTTCTTTCCTCGGCATCGTATAAGCGGCAAAAGAAGTTTTTTTCTGTAGAGAAAGTGGAGAAAAAGGCTTTAGCACCTCATTCCCTGAATAGATTTTCTTAAGAGTCAGAGGAGAATGAAGAGGTAGCAGATGAAACTTTCCTTTAGGAAAAATATCAATTCAGAGGAGTAACAAAGTTAAACAAGTTTAGCAGGAGAGAAGTAAGTCACTAGAGGAAATGAAGAAAAAGTCTAGTTTCTAATCCTCCGGAAGGAGCGGAGAACAAAATAAAAGATCTACCCGAAGGACCCAAAATCCACCTCCCCCGTACACTGCAACTGAAAATCGTAAGGAGGAGAAAGAACTTCCTCTCCCATAATCTTACTCAGACAAGACTTATTTCCATTTTCCTCACGTCAACGTTACTTAATCTGTAAACCAAATTAGAGGATGAGAATGAGCAGCAGGATTCCCTATAAGGTAGAAAGTTCGGTAAAGATTATTACAGCTTATGGGGGAGGGGCTTCCTTTGACCTCTTATGAACAGGTAGGCTCATCAGCAATAAACCCGGGAAAAATCTAGACCAAACATCCCGAACAGTTCCATTCGCCATCATGACTCCATTGTAATTTTTGATTCAGCGGTTTCCCCACAGCTTAAGCAAACTCGAACTCCTCAAGAAAATTGTTAACTTGCACGGTTTTCGAATTGGGTGTCTAGAAAACGTTCAAAATTTTGCATGGTTTTCAAAAATTATTAAAATCGATTCAGGTGAAACCCTTACATGGAAACTCCGACCTTCTGAATCGACTTTGACAAGATTATAAAAAAAATTTAAATTTTGAAAAAAGTTAAAAACTTCGAAAAGTTTTAAAAATCGGTCAAAGCCGACTCGAAGGTCACAGTTTCTATGCAGGAATCCAGAATTTATATTTTTCAAAAATAAATTTCATAATTTCGGTTTTTGTACGCTATTTTTACCGAATACTGCCTCCTGGAGGGCATATCTTTACGAATCACAAAAATTGGAGAAATTTCCTCCCAGCAAATAGGACTGATAATAAAATGCAAAAAACCCGAACTCAGTTTCCCATGACGCCTTAGCGTGCGACCAAAATTAGCTGACTTCCAGCACAAAAACTGTCACAACGGCTGAATAATTTATATCGAATTTTCAGAGAATTTCTTTACAGCCTCTCTCAGCGACCCAGAAACGACAACTAATGTCAAGTTTCAGGTGAACAGGGACCCAGGGGGTTTTTGAATTATCTACTTTGATTTAGACAGTCTCAATGGCAATCCTCACAGACAGAGAAACAAATTCTTCGTAGGAAGGTGAAAGTAAACTCAACTGATGATACAATTTTCCCTGGTATCACTTAAGTACTTCAGTGTTTATTAGTACACTGTCCTTAACCACTTCCATCGCATGGAGAAACCATAGGTAGGAAGATTGAGGTAATGTGAATGACTCGAATCTCCAAATAGTACTGAAAGCATTTGTTCCACGGATTCCAGATTCCCGGGAAGGAAACCACTCATCAGAGATTTTCTCTGGTGGATGAGAATGCGCCGATTTTCGACTTTCTCTTTCACAGCCAACAAATGCTCACTTCTAAAAGAAACGCATGGCTCAGCTTCCTAGTAAACGTTCCTATCCCACCAGAAGAGATTTTCAGAGTAGAAAATTCTTATTTTGAAGTTTAGACCATGCTTCACCTTCAACCCACTCCAGTGCTACTCTGCCTTCTGCCTGGCATCAGACCAGGGGCATAAAGGGACCTCAATCAACCAAGCAACCGCCCTAGCACAATGGCTGTGGGACTGCGGAAAAAACCGGTGGCGGTGGTGTTTTCACTTTATCTCTTCCCCCAGCATTTTTAACAGAAGCCTTTCCTTTCTATCCCCATACACACTCTCGTAATAAGCACATGCAAGGCACTAGTATTAGTACACGTTATAATAAGTAGTAGTTAGGTGGATGGTGATGAGAACTTGCCTAATTTAATTTCTTCTAATAATTCCCATGTAAGTTTATACAGGAAGGATGTAAAATGGAATGAGTTATGCGAGCTCCCCAACAGCTTTTATGCCTAAACATAGGAGTGCTTTCCTGCGATAGAAGGTTAATCCACTTCAGAGGGCAGGAAGAAGACACTACAGGAGTCTCAAGAGATGAAGAATATTCTCACCCATCTCCTCAATTTACAAAATTACATCTACAAGATCGAGAAGTGGGAGAGAAAGAATTTGGCACATAGCTAAAAACAGAATGCATAAATACATAATTCATTTCCTCAGAGAAAGAGTAAGAAACTCACTTTCCCTAAATGAAAGTCAAATAGGAGAGCGAGAGAGCTTCCATTAGTACTTATTTCTTTTCTAACGTCTCCATGTCCCAAATTTTCTTTCTCATCACAAGGACGACGGATGACGGCTAACAGTATAAAATAAAACAGAGTAACACCTTCGCTCCTGCTCAAACCCGAATAAGGTTAATGAATAAAATGATCTCCAGTCCAAGAAGCAGAATACAAGGATTCAAACAACATCGACGACTGCCTATATTGGCATTCTCAAGTAGATTGTATGCTGCCAAGATAATGCGTCATGTGTAACATGTAAATAGATTAGCACTGATCATAAGGATTACACATACTAAATCCTTCCCCATCCCCTCTTCTTGAACGCATTTTAGTAACTATTTAGAGCGATTGCAAAAGAAGTCCAATGTCCTACCAGCGCATTGCGTGGAAAATCCGAATTCCCTAAAGGGACGGCAAGTCACCGAAAGCTTGGGCATTCAATTCGCTCAACCGTAATTCTATTAATTATTTATAATTACTCAATGCTTTCCAGAGCAAGCTGCCTTGAATACTTGTCTTTTGATTTACAATGTATAAATGCACTTTTCTGTTCAGTTCTCACGACTGAGAACATACGTAGAGAATGAATGTCTGCGTCTGGGATATAATTACTAGGGTTATTATTTGAAAATATTTAAGTATTAACTTCCATAAAGGTCTCTTTTCTGGTGTGGCTTGTTTATTCAAGACTCAACGATTCAAGTGAAGTCCGTGTAATATTTTAGTAAGAACTATAAGAGTCCTTGACCTTACCGAACCATATTTTTCTTCTGGTGCTCTACTATTCCATTAGCAATATCCCTCAATGAGCAAATCAATAACCAATCGATAGGCTGTTGTGGGAAACATAGATACCAAAGACTTCCATTACCACAAAAACTTAATATACTTTCGCTAAAAGCTTTCCGTCCAATAATTTCGTTAATGACGGAATAATGGATTCATGCCTCAAATTATGAAACGGAGACGTTCGGAAGTAGGATTATGGGAATTACATACAAAATTAACTTACCAATTGCAAGACAGCGTTAACCACATCTTTGTTCGAAACCTGTCCAACTTCAATCAGTCCAATGAGCACAGCAAACTTAACATTCGCTTTGTCCACTGTGGATAAATCGGATGTCAGCAATCGGGCTTCTCCAGAGCTGGATGATGTCACAGCAGAAACTGGAGGGGTCAGTGATGGTAGGGTCGAAGATCCGCTACACTCTTCCGTAGACGTGGTAAGGATGGAAGCAGACTGGGAAGATGGCGGAGAACTCATTATTGAAAATAAAACTACAGTACACCTTCTGGAAAACTAAAAAAGCTGTTCTCCTCACTAGCCGACGTAACTTAAAAATTGCAAGCCGATTTAAAATTCCGAGCCGTTCTAGTCCATTTTTCCAGGGTAAATCATGGCAGCCTGCTGGGACGGAGCACCTGCGACACTACATTCGATTCCTGTGTATCAATCATAAGAAAAAGTCAATTAGTAGGAGTTCATAGTTCTGATGACAACACTTCTGAGTTTTGACTGTATGATTCTTATAGCTTCTGCAGGTAAGGATCACACAGTACTACGACAAATATATCTCGAGACCACTTTATTCTACACACATCCACGAGGTTGACACTACAGGGAACACACTGTCATATATGTCAATAGTAGCTGGCACTCTGCCCAGTGCTTCCCGCACAGTGATCTGGAAAACAACCGAAAGAGAATGAAAAAGTGTCCGAATCGTCCGGCACTGAGCATATCATCATTCCACTGGCTCTTATCACGTTCGTGTGTATTTTAAGCTCGAGAGATTAGAAATTAACCGCAAACCATAGCGGTTGCTTGTCGCCGGAAAACGAGTATTAGTAAGTATTCGTTTAGCCCTAAACTAACACAGCATACATTAGGACGGACAAGTGAAGGTAGTAAGTGACTTACGCTTCCAAGAGTTTTGAATTCAATCAGCTGAGTTGAGTAAGGACTATGTCAGTAAAACCATGGTTTATGCGGAACTATTACAACTTCACTCAACTTTATTTAGATTATTGAAAAGAGGAGACAAGTGAGACGAATGCCCGTCGTCATCAGTCAGCTAGTAATTTCCTTTTCCTAGAGGAGCTTTCAATTCGAAAACTCTCCACCAAGCACATGAGAACTTTCTCCGGATCTTTCTTGGAACGAGGAATATGAGGAAAAGCCCTTTGCCCTTAGTACTCAATAGGGTATGATGATACCGATGCGGTGTTTATCTTCCAGCTTCGAGCATCAGCAGCCAGCACAGCACTATTTTTTCCAATTTCTTCAACCAGACCAGCCTCCTCTTCTGTCTTCTCCCCACTCCACTTTCACTTTACTTTTACTCTATTTCCTAGAAATTCAAATTCCCCCGCAATTTTTCGTGTACCCGAAACAAGAGTTCAACATGAAGTTCCAACAGCAATTAATTTAATATTTAACTCTAATCGCCGATGGACCACCTACACTCGTATAAAAAATCGTAGCAGGAATCGTACCTATAATCTTACACACTCCGTCTAATTTTTTGTTCTTTATTAAACTAGGCCCTTCTGGAGAAAGTGGCTTTCACCGAAATTCAATGCAGTCCATACTGGCTTTCACTTGGCTTCGGAGGTCGTCAAAATAATCTCTCCTCAACCCATAGAGCTTTTAGAAGTATAATTCTTGAAACCATAAAACTAAACTTTAACTTTACTAGTACTGGAAAGTCAGAGAGGCTGATCAGTGTATTTTACTGCCTTTTTTATGATATTCCTGCGGTTAATGATGAAACTACTTACTGAAAACAAACCCTCTAGTGCCTCAAAGCTTGTTGATAGAAGTGAGCTTTGAGTTCTCGAATCAGAGCCAAAGAGTGCCGCTGGTGCTGGTGATGAGTTTTAGGCTTTAGGGCAGAGTCAGAGAAAGTTTTGCTGTTTGCGGTTTTGAGGAGAGAGGAGTGAGGGTGTATTTCTGTAAAAGTATACCTGTTTCGTGTAAAGAAACTAAATTGAAAGGTCAGCAGGGATGCACGACAAAGTAAGGAACTTGACCCTGAGCGGTCTCGTTGGTTTTGACAGTTTGCCAAATCAACTCGTCAATAAAACTGTACGAAGAGGGATTACATTCAACATCCTTTGTATTGGTGAGTCATTATTATTTCCCTTTGTTTGATTGCCTTGTTGGTCGAGCCGGTGAGCAGATGAGCCTTGGTCTAATGGACCGGGGAGTTGTCACCTTGCCACTGGAAAAGTAAACTTTTTTGGTGAACGCCCAAAAATCAAAGAGGCGAAAAGAATGCTGGCCAGGGTCACAGACTGGCTTCGTATCGCCAAGCAGCGTTGTGCTGTTCTTCTTGATTAAATTGTATTACATTTAAGTTGTTGAAATTCTAGGTGAGACTGGTTTGGGGAAGTCTACCCTTCTAGATTCATTATTTAATACAAACTTCGAAGCCATACCGAGTCCACATAGTCTCTCATCTGTGAAGCTCAAAGCATCCACCTTTGATTTACACGAAACCAATGTCCAAATGAAGGTAAGCTTTCAATATGCCATCCATCGAAAACCCAGGAAATTAAATTAATTGGATTGTCTGTTTGTGGTCCTGCTATAGTTAACTATTATCGACACCGTTGGATATGGGGATCAAATCAACAAGGAAGAAAGCTATAAACCGATTGTTGAATACGTGGATGCACAGTTCGAGGCTTATTTACAAGAAGAGCTCAAAATCAAACGATGCCTTCCAGCATATCATGATACCAGGATCCATGCCTGCCTTTACTTCATCTGTCCAACTGGTCATGGGCTGAAATCCCTTGACTTGCTATGTATGAAAAAGTTGGATAGTAAAATTAATATCATACCACTCATTGCTAAGGCAGACACCATTTCAAAAGTAGAGCTGCAGAAGTTCAAGGTGAGTTCGGCTTGAGCATATTGTTTTGATTGGGTGATTCCATGGAACTATCTTTTTCAGGAAAGAATCAACCAGGAGTTAACTGTCAACGGTGTGAAGACTTACCAGTTTCCAGTGGACGACGAGAGTGTAGCAGAGGTAAACATGACAATGAACGCTCATCTTCCGTTTGCTGTCATTGGAAGTAATGAATTTATCAGAGTCGGAAATAAGATGGTGAGAGCTCGGCAGTACCCTTGGGGAACTGTGCAAGGTAATTTCATCTAGAAAATTATAGACTTTGGGTTTACGTATACTGGAATTTATAGTTGAAAATGAGACACATTGTGACTTCATCAAACTGCGAGAGATGCTGATCCGGACCAACATGGAAGACCTACGAGAACAAACCCATATGAAGCACTATGAACTCTATCGGAAGACCAGACTGGAACAGGTAACAGGCAGCTTACGAATTCTAATTTCCTTCAAATCTAACTCAGTTTTCTTAATTGCAGATGGGATTTAGTGACGTGGATTCAGACAATAAACCACTCAGTTTTCAGCAAACATGCGAAAAGAAAATGGCACTTCATCAGCAAGAACTTCAGGAAAAAGAGGAGGACATGAAGCAGCAGTTTATCATGAGAGTGAAGGAGAAGGAAGCACAGTTAAAAGAAGCAGAGAAAGAAGTAAATCCAAAATTGCAATATTATTCCCTTGAGATTCTTGTGACATTGATTTCTTTCTAACAGCTTCAATCTAAATTTGAGCAAATGAAAGAGGAGAATGCCCGAGAAAAGAAAAAATTGGAAGAATACCAGAAAATACTGGAAGACGATATTGGGGAGTTCAATCGACTCAAACTGAATCATTCGGTTCAACAGCTTTCTGGCTCTCATCACACTTTATCCCTAGGTACGTTGGGAAAAGGGAAAAAGAAGTGAAGGAGCAATGAGCTCACACGCTATCATCTTTCCATCAATCTTCTTGCAAATTCAGTTCCTTCTTTGCTATTGACCAAGCTGGATTTACCAACCAGTATATCATGAGTTAATATATTATATTATGGAGTAAGAATCTTTACAAGCAGATCTTTTTGTATATTTTTATCCAGCCAGTCAAAATGCTTCGCTTGCGGCTATTATCTTATTTAATCCCCGCCATGTTGTATCGTATTCATATCATTTCGCATTGTATAAGCAGTTTGTACTTGCTTCCTGCCTACTACCTCACTTTATCTAATTTATCAAGTTCTTCCTTCTGTTTCTGTTTGTTAGGAAGCACTGTCCTTAATTGAAAACACGCTGCAATTAGTGAAAATATTTATGAAGAGTATATTATTAACTTTTAAATTAACTTTAAAGAGGCCAGCCCTGGAGATTGCTAGAATTTAATTTTTTTTTGTTCTAAATTCGATTTCCCGTGTTCTGAGAATTGAGCTTGTCAATGCTTCCCATTCCAAGGCTTCATCTAGTTCATTAGATTCGTACGGAACTAAGCTGTGGTGTTATTACTAAATTCTAGAAAATTTCGAAGTTTTGCAATTTGAAATTTATTTAATTTTTGAATATTTTTAAGCTGTTGAGAAAATTTCAAGTCTGACAAAATGTTTGCCTTGACACAGTTTGGATTTTCAGAAAATTCCACAAAACTCACATAATAGTCGTAATAAATTCTCATGACATGATTCTTTGAGCCAAGATTTTATCACAGAAATATTAAATTAGTTCTCTTTGTCGCTAAAGTTCAGTAATTTTCAGTGAAGGTTTTGGGAAATTAGCAAATTCACTTTTCTGCAATTACTAATGGCAAAAGGGGTGGCATTTAATGGGCCTTTAGAATATTGTGAAACTGCCTTATTTTTTATTAAAATTATTTTTATTGTGAAACTGCCATATTGCTTTTTACGAGGTGCCTTATTTTAACAATGAAATT
>JABASM010002405.1:0-11156 GCA_019776545.1 Brachystomella parvula | reverse complement strand
TAAAGAAGCAACTGGTGGAATTGACTTCTCAGATCCAGCCCGGTGTGGACCCGTTTACAGTATACTTTTACTAAAATGGGTCCAACGCTTGCAATTTAAAATGGGACAGATTGAGCTCCAGTCTTCAGCGGCTACACAATTTTACCCGATGTAGACCTATATTTAATTTAAGGGTTCGGCCGAGCTTAAATAAATCTTAAAAAATAAATCTTAGCAATCTGAATCTTTTGTAAAAATAGGCAGAGTTTAATTGATCACTCTGCATTAATCAATTTACAAGAAACCGTGGCTGGAGGTAATTTGCTTTCACATGCAAGTATACCTAGTTCACAATGCGGTCGTATCAAACACATGTTACCAAAACAGTAAGTATTAATACGCATAATTTACAAGTAGCCATTGAAATGCGTTTAAGAATTTTACTTGTTTTTACGAGAAGGTTTGTCTCCTCCTCCTCCAGCACCGCCAAACATGCCGCCTAAGCCACCCATAGAACCCCCGGGCCCACCTCCGTGTTGAAGCTGTCTCATTATTCCTTGAAGTCCGTTCATACCGCCTAAATAAGAATAGATTTACTTAATTTTGAGAAGCAGAGAAATTTTAACATTATGCGCGTACCCATTTGCTGAAATACCCTGGGATCCATCATCTTAGCCATTTGCTGATTGAGCTTCTCCATTTGATTTCTGTTCACATTTTTGGACATATCCCCACCTTTGAACAGGCCTTTTATGCCACCCATTTTCTTCACGACTGCAGAAAACTTTGTGTACTGCGTTAGTAACTCTCGGACATCCCGCTCCGTAACTCCAGCACCGTAGGCAACTCGAGTGATTCGGGTTGGTTGCTTCGTAAAGAGCTTTGCACCGTCTCGATTGTCTAACTCTGCGAAGTCAAATTTTCGTTATTTAATTTAATTCACACTGAGTTAGAGGTTACATTTCACAAACCTGAATCGTTCATACTATCCATCATCGTCATCAGTTTTTTCAATCTGGCCATTGACTCCTGTTCACTACCTTTGGCTAAGAACTCCTGACTGAAACCTGGGATCATTCCCTAAAAAACAGAAATCGAAATCGGTCAACGGCCACCTTACTTGACCTAAAAAAGCAGATATACCATGATCTGAGAAAATGGTCCCATTTTCATGATGGTCTGGAACTGCTCATACATGTCTCGGAGCGTAAATTGTCCATGCTTGATTTTATCCATGAGCTCTTCATTGTTCTCTATGTTCAGCTCGTTTACTTTATCAATCAACCCTTCAATATCTCCCATGCCAAGTAATTTGCTTATGAAAGGTTTCGTTTTAAATAGCTCTAAGTCATCAATGTGCTCTCCCGTTCCGATAAAAATTACTGGACTGTTGGTTGCTGCGACTCTGGAAAATCGAGTGTAGGTTATTTTCTGTCTCCATTGGAGCTAGATTATTCTTGAGTTAATCGGATAATTGCTCGCGGAATTAACTTACGCGCTAAGAGCTCCTCCTCCTTTAGCATGTCCATCTAATTTCGTGATGATCACAGAACCAACGTTGACTTTTTCTTTGAAGGCTTTAGCTTGAGCTTCACATGCTTGTCCGATTGTGGCGTCCATCACGAAAACTATGTTGTCCGGACTCTGTAATTAAATGCATTTATAGTTTGTTTGTAAAGTCAAGCAAAGGGTAGAATACCTACCACAGCATTAGAGACTTGTAACATTTCCTCGAATAGTGATTCTTCTTGCTTGTGTCGCCCACTCGTATCTACGACGATTATTTCGAAGCCTTCTTTACGAAACATTTTAACTCCATCAGTAGCAATTACCACTGGATCAATTTCCGTATAACTGCACAAGAAAGACAAATAAATTCAGAAGCATCCCTCTTCATTTATGAATTTATTATTCAGCTTCATGGTTATTTCGGATTTACCTGCCGTAGAAGGGAATGCGAGCTTTCGTAGCGTTCTGCTTCAGCTGATCGTATGCTCCAGCTCGAAAAGTATCAGCACAAACTAGGCAGGTCTTCCATCCTTTTTTCATGTAGTAATATGCCAACTTTGTACAAGTTGTTGTCTTCCCTGAGCCTTGGAGGCCAACAAACATGATGATATTTTGCTTTCCTTTGACAGGTTGATAGGCTTTTACTCCTGGGTCGACAAGCTGGCATAATAAAATAAACTATTATTAAGGATAACCCATGAAAAACCAGCAAGGTCAAGACAGGATCCGACCTTAATCAGTTCTTTGAAAACAGCACTTTGAATCATTCGTCGCTTATTCAAACCGGCAGCCATGTCTTCAAAATCGATAACGGACCTTAACAGAAAGCACTAAATTATAATGAGCCGTAGGATAAAGAGTGCAAAGTCTGGACATTAATTCATACCTGACATTTTCTCGCAGTTTCTTGACCAGTCTTATGTTTACATCCGCCTCAAGGAGTGCTGTTACGATCTCCTTAAGCATAGCATTCAGGACTTCTTCATTAATCACAGTGGCATTGTTGAGGGATCGCAGTGCGGTCGTAATTTTACGACCCAACTCGGCTAACACCATTTTGAAAGGATGGTAAGTTCTACTCAAATTCTGATGATTCGAAGGACTCCTCCCACAGCAGGTACAGTGGGTGCAGCTACAGCGTCAACGCTGCTTCAGAAACCGGCTACGGATCACTTGAAGGTTGTAACCGATTATTAGTTATTACTGATGCAAAATCCCTACATCATAATACGTAATTATTAATTTTAAACCTTGTATACTTTACTATAATTTCGTTTAACATATGATATGATCGTGCATTGTTTTTGTACTATACCTCTAACAAATCGCTGGAAATATCCCAGCAGTTCCAAGACGGTTACAGCACGGCGCAGGAGGTGGTGTGGTTTTTGGGTTTGATTATTAATTGATTTTACGAAATAATGGACAAAAATATGTTTTGTAATATTCGTCCCAGTTCACACTTTTAAATTTTTTAAATTGACGGGGTGGTCTTTTCAAATTTTAGTAAATCAACCGGATTATGACGCGGCATTGAGATTTCCATAAGTGGGCAGGCTCCGAACCCAAGCTTATAGGTAGCGTTTCTGTAGCATACCCTGCGACTTTTAAAATTAATTTTTTTAGGGATTTGCCTGACCTTTGGAGATCACCAAGGAGTCAGGCTGCACTTTAAATGACCTTTGGCAGTCATGCTGTGGACAAGGGTCGGTATATTTTTATAATCAGGACACAAATTACATTCGATTTACTTATCACTTGGCCGGATCGTTCATATGTCAGCTGACTGACGTTTGGTGACCTCCAAAGGTCAAAGCGAGGCAAATTTGTAATTTAGTTTGAAAAACTCGTAGGGTATGCTTCCCGTTTGCGAAGCCTTGCAAGGAGGAACACTTGCAACCTTGTCATTTATATTAGTCCTGGACAGTGTTCGCCATTTTTATTAGCGGCATTAGCGGCGAAGTATTGACTTTACGGTTGTGGGCATGAAAAAAGTAGCAATAGCGGTAGCGGTAGCGCTAATGCCGCTAGTAAAAATGACGAACAATGGTCCTGGACACAGGGGCTCTCTGATTTTTGACTAGAAGTTTCAAACTTTTCACCGCTGCCAGTCTTTTTAGGGTTCGCCTGTTCTTGACAATAATATTCTTCAGAAATTTTAAAATTCAAGCTTTATGGAAAATAGGTTTATCTCAATCTGAATTCGCCTTCGTCGGTATGCAAAGCAAAACGATCCTGCATTTGATAATTTTTATTGCTGTTCATCAATCAGTCGAGATTTGGATATCAAATAAAGCAGCAAATACAAGATCAGTTAGGGATGATAATTTTTGTGAACCGAAGTCGAGCCAGCAGTGCATTTGAAGCATTATAAGGATTTATAGTAATTATAAATTAGGATGCCCAAAACCGTCCTTGAGAGAGGGGTGAAGTAGGGGTGCAATATACACGCACAGCGCTGTGCATGCGTTTGTTGTCTGTCTGTCTCTGGTGCTTTCATAATTCTCATTCATTTTCCAATTCGAGGCCAGACAGGAAGGTTGAGAATATAGTTTCGAACTCCTCATTGCTAAACTAAACTGCTTTTATTCTAGGAGCTGACCCCATTGTTGTACCTGTACGCGTCCTTCATCATTCCATAGATTCCCGGTAGCGTACAAGGGAAGCGATTCCAGTCGTCCCGGCTGTCGCGGATGGTGAAGAGAACCGGCTCGCTAAGTTCCCTTGAGAGGTATTAAAATAAAGTCCCGATTTCGAAGAAGCAGTAGTTGCCGCCGTAAAACGCTGTGTTTGATTTATAGCAGCTGACAATGGCGGCTCGAGATCCTTTCGACTGGGACGATGAGACTCTGCCGGCTGTTGACCCGCTTAAGGACATGTCTCTGACGGACAAAGAGGCGACACGGAATCCAAAGCCGGCAAAATCCGTTCACCCGGTACCTTCTATCACAACATGGTTTTCTGGAAAAGTACAAAACACTCAGACTGAAGTATCACATAAACATGGCGAAGAGGGTTCCGCCCCACTGCCTACAGGGGATATGGGAGACAAGTCGTACGTGGAGATTTACAAAAATAGAATGGAGGCGAAGATTACAGAGGTATATATAAGTCGGACTACGCAATCAGATCTTTTTGATGGGACTTAAGGGTCGGAGTAACTACCTTGGAGCTACTAAAAAATTTCTAAGTAAACCTAGCAATGAGTTTATTACATTGATAGGTTTACTAGGTTGACTCAGAAAGTAGCACTGGACAAAAAATGGGGGTTTCAAAAAAAAACTCAGAAAAAAATTTCGAAAAATTTTGTTTTTCAAAAATGGTCAGGATCGTTCTAGAATGGCATGAAACGGATTTCTCGAAAAACCCGTTTTCGAAATTTTGAAAAAAAACTTGAAAATTTTTTAGTGGCTCCAAGGTAGTTACCCCGACCGGACTTCAGTCCTAGATTCCTTTTAGTTGAGTTTTGGCTTGATAAAACTATGAAGCTGTAGGCTATTTACGATACGATTCTGGTCTTGGCGGCCTTGGCCTTGAGGTGGTGGCTTATCTAAAAACAATTTTTTTTTTATTATCAGATCTCGGCCAAGTCAGGTGAACAAGGGGTTACGGGCACAAAGGGTAGGAGGATAGCGAGTACTCTTATCGGCACCGTTACGACGGGGATTGGAGGGAAGTATTTCAACGGAAAGGTGGATATGGACCCGGTTTATAACAAGTACAACATGGAAAAATTGAACTCAAGCCATGAAAAATTGGCTGTATTCAAACACAAGGATGAGGTGAGCTTTTCGCTACTTTTCTTGTGCAATTTTTCTCAAGTTGCTGATTCACACATGCTTTGATAGATTCTTGATGGACTCTTCAAACACCAAGTGATGATAGTGGAAGGATTTACAGGTATCTTACTTGTTATGATTTATTGGGATAACCATGTATTAAAGTGTTGTTTAACTTTTAACAACGGTTGCAGGTTCTGGAAAGACTACTCAGGTAGGAGTAGAAGAAATGATAGTTATGGATTATTGAGTTCAGCTTAAAATCTGATTGCTGCATTGTAGATTCCACAGTACATTCTGGACGAATTGGCCAAGAATTGTACTCGAGGCAACATTGTTGTTACCCAGCCCAGGCGTATCGCAGCACATTCTGTCGCTGAGCGCGTCTGTCAAGAACGAGGCTGGGCGCTTGGAGATCTAGTCGGGTTTCAGGTAAATAACTAGAGGCGATCGTTAACTAATTGTTGTTGACGCTTTCACCCACGCTTCCTTCTTGATAGGTTGGATTGAACCGAAAGACAACTGAGAACACACGACTCACTTACATGACTACAGGTGTTCTCCTGCAAACATTGATCTCGAGGAAGATGCTATCTGACTACTCTCATATAATTGTGGATGAAGTCCATGAGCGTGATCTTGACACTGATCTCTTGATTCTGGTCATTAAGAAACTAATGGTTGAGACGGGGGACAGAAATACGAAGATCATCCTAATGTCTGCAACATTGAACGCAGAGAAATTCGCCAGCTACTTCCCAAGATGGAGAAATAAAGACGGAGAACCGGAGAACTCGCTTGTTGTCAGAATTTCCCAAGCAACGTTCCATGACGTTCGGGAGTACTACATTGACAACCTTCCCGATTCACTGGTAACTGGACTTTGTTCTTGTTCCGTATAAACAATTGACTTGATTTTCTTTTTTGCGTTTTAGGGCTGCAATTTTGAGGAGGACGGAATGGGGCCCGTCAACGAATTTCTTGATGAACCAAAACTTCCGTCCCACCTCTATGAAATGGCTGTTGCAATTCTGGAAGGCTTGGATAAGTTTGAGGCAAAACGTCGCTTGGATTCAAAACGAAACGGAAATTCAAAGCGCATACCTCGAGGGGGAGTTTTAGTATTCCTGCCAGGATTGATGGAAATCGACAATTTGTATAAGAGCTGTCAGAATCTAGTGAAGCAGCGTGAAGAGTAAGGATCCGTGCGGCTCTCTTTGCTGTTGTAGCGGATCATTAACAAATTGATTTTTTCTAGCAATGGAGTGGGCTTGGACTGGCTGTTGCTGCCCTTACATTCCACAATCACAACTGAAGAGCAGCAGAGAGTATTTTTTCCTCCGAAAGCTGGTGAACGGAAAATTATATTGGCAACAAACATTGCGGAGAGCTCTATCACTGTCACAGACATCACATACGGTAAGTAATCTTAAATTTTGCTTGTTGTTTTCTTGACTCAACTGTTTTGTTATTACATTTCTAGTGATGGATTTTTGCTTGACTAAGTCTATCAGTTGCGATCCACAGACCAATTTCTCATGTCTTCGAATGGAGTGGGCGAGTCAGGATCAATGTGTTCAACGTCGTGGTCGTGTCGGCAGAGTGTCAGAGGGGTATGTTTTCCGTATGCTGCCGCAAACGAATTACGTACGTGAGAATTTGTTTTTGTGTTACCTTCTAAACTTCATTATTGAATATTTACTTTATCCTATAGTACAAACTTCCGAGAGAAACCATCCCAGACATGGAGAAAGCTTGCCTTGAAAATGTTATACTTTCTGTGAAAACCCTCGACCTTGGGTCGCCGAAGTCAGTCATAGCACTAGCAATTGATCCTCCGGCTCTTTCTGGTATTAAACTGGCTATTTCGAACTTGAAAGAGGTAAACCTCCAATACTTTTCTTTTGATTTTTTCTCGCTTTTTATTCTTTTTCGGCATCTTAAGGTCGGAGCCCTCACAATTAATGTTGATGGAACATACTCGGCTTATGACGGGGATCTGACAATGATGGGAACACTTATGTCCAAGCTTCCGTTTGACATCCGTTACTCCCGACTCATCGCTCTTGGGCACATTTTCGGAGTTGCGGAGGAAGCAATCATCATTGGTATGCACGGATGGAAACTATATTCTTCGTTCAACTGCTGAATGAATTCTATTTTCAGCCTGTGGTCTAAGCGTCAAGAGTGCATTCAGCTTTCCATTTAACCGGCGTTTATTAGCGTACATGTCAAAACTGATGTGGGCCAATGAGACTTTCTCTGATTGCTTTGCAATAATCAATGTGTTCAGAGTGAGTTAATTATCTTATTCTCCCTGTATAAGTTTGAGTATTTAATTAGTCCAATGATTTTCAGACATGGTTCCAAAAAAGCAACTCGGGAGAGCTTCGGAATTACGTGCACACCAAAGCCTGGAAAAATGCCTATTTTGTCCAAATTAATATTTTAAGGTGAGCTTTTTACACAGATGAGAAAGGATAGAGCTAAACTACGAAACCACGATCTTTCTTTAGAGAAATCAATATTTGCATTGACGACATCATTCGGCGACTCAAGACTACCGGTATCCAAGTGGATTCAAGTAAGCTGCAGAGGGGAACTATGAGCGCTGAACAGGCTTTAATGCTAAAGGTGAGCAATGGCAAGTGGACTGTTGTTACGACTCCAGTGTTTGTTCTTGTTTGACATGTAGATTGTGATGGCTGGTGCTTTTTACCCAAACTATTTTGTTCGTAACTACCCTGACCCAAAGGAGTACGGCAGACAAATTGCCCGTGAACTGAACTGCTCTGACCCACTTCGTACGCTTGCTTTTAGTGGATTTCCCCAGGAGCAGCCAGGAGATTTGTAAGCTTTTTTCTGGCAGAAGCTATTCGGATTTAGACTGATTGATTTTTTTTAGGTACGCTTATCACATTGCTCAGCGCTTTGAGGCTATTAACTCAGTGCCTTACGTAAAAATTAGTGGAAGCAAAGTGCTGGTCCAGTTCGATCAACGTGGCGATAAAGTTGGTCCTCTCAACATTAATCTCTTCCGTGGCGTGAAAATGCGTGCTTTGAGGAACCATATCTCCTTCCGCGCTCTAACGTAACTTTCTACGGTCCTATAGAAATTCCTGTAAAAAACAATTTTAATAGGTTGATTTCAAATTGGCTAGGTCGGACTTATCACGGGCCGTTTGTGCGAACGAGATGCTGAGTACCATGGGCAATATCCGAATCCCGTGTCCACCATTATGTGAGCTGCCTAGTGTTCAGGAGGATTATATTGAAGTGTCTGTGACAAAAGTAAGATTTTCAAATCTAGTGCAAGGGTTGATTTACTTATGTTTAAGTCTATTAGGTCAAGAGTCCAGATTGTTTCTACGCAATTTACCGGAAATCTTTGGGGAGATTTAATGAAATGCTCAGTGGAATTCAACAGGATGTAAGATCTTGCAAGCCTATGGTGAGCGGGGATGCTGTTCCTGGATCTCTGTGCATTGCACATTTCGATGGCACTTTCTTCCGCGCTCGTGTGGACTACACCAGAACTGACAAGAGCGGCATTATGGTAACTTATTTTATTATAGTTTCCCAATTGAAGAGCTTCGCTGGAACTCGTTTGCTCATTTCAGCTCTTTTTAATTGATATTGGGGAAACCGTCTGGAGAAGTCCTCGTGAAGTCCTCCACTTAAGCGATCAAATGTTGGACCGAAAATATGACAAAATCCCGTGTTTCGTAAGCGTGTAATCATATCTTGCTTGTAAGTTCAAAAGCGAATTTTGATTGATTTTCTCCGGTGAAAAAGGGAATGCGCTGCCAGATTGCTCAAATCAAACCTATGGCCAAGTATGCTGGAGCATGGGGAGAAGGCGTTACCAAATTAATGGCGGACCAGTTCTCTCGGAGCAACAATATTGTGATTATGCGCGTATGTATATTTTTGTGTACTTATTTGTGTTTATAATGGAAGTATTTAACTCGGTTTTTTAATCAAGGTTGCTTCCGTTGCGGAGAACGTTATCGCTTGTGATATCTTCGGGTGGGGCACTGAAGATAGAGACGAAGGCCTGCGTGCTACCATGCTCAAGACAAAGCTAGTAATTCCATCGGAAGATTCTTCGCAGCACCGGGTTAGTTATGGAAGTCTGGTCTGCATTGTTTTCCCATTCTCATGTTATTGTCCTGTTTTTAAAGGAAAATGAGGCCGTGCGGCAGAATTGCCGTTGTGCCAATCTCAGTCAAGAGGATGTTAAACGCTTGAATTCTCAGCAGCGGCGGGAGGAATCTCCGCCCGTTTTGCTCAAACCACCTGGAGACGAGAGCTGCACCAATGAGGTCAGAATTGTTTTACCAATCTTGGTTTTCGTTTCCGAATCTTAGGTTTCTGCTAAATTCTTATTCCCCTGTTTCGCAGTACACGCTTAAAGGACCGTTTAGTCCTTTAGAGATGACATTCAGAGCTCTCTCTGCAAGTGCTCATGCCAAGGGGGTTACCATCGAAAGCTGTAGCGTCAACTCTGTGGCTTTAGACCAAGATCCGACATTGAATACTCAGAGACTCTTGATAGCTGCTGGCGTCGGAATATCTCAGCGTACTGGGTCCGTCATTGCGAGGTAAACTGCGAGTTACATGATCCTTCGTTTCATCTGTCATATACCTTTTTCTCATGTAGGGAAACAACTCTCATGCCTCCGATTCCTGGCTTGACTGCGATGCTGACTATGATCTTCTGTCCCCTAATGCAGCTACGCGCAGATTCAAAGGAAGAACGCTACACTGGATGTTTAAGTGGGCTTGGGAAGGACAGTATTAGCCAGTGTCCAGTTTACGGAGATCATGACATGGAAGTAGTCTTTGACACATACTTTGGCCGGAAAGATATCGATACGGTAACCTCTGATTTGCCATGAACAGTTAGCATGCAGAACAATTAAGTAATTCAGAATTTTATTATTGTACTGCAGATAAATAACATCAGACACACCATGAATGTGATTCTAAATGGAGGTCTGTTCCGGAACCTGAGCGAGGATGACGACGATCCTGCACCAAATATCACTGAAATGACAGATTTTATTCGAAGTTGCGTTCATAAGTAGGGCTAATATGCTATATTTAATAATCAGTTATAAAAGGATTCGCCTTCACTTCATTTTTTCTTTTTGCTTAGGCTCCTTTCTGTTGAACGTCGGACAGTAGATGAAGTTTATCCGAGGGAAGAGTTTGTTTGGCACATTGTACACGGAACCTCCCATACAGACAAGAAGAAAAAGAATAAGGAGGACAAGATAGGACTCGTCCGTCGTCAGAACGATGTCTTTCCCATTCATAACCCAGAACCCGTCCAGAAAACACGCCAGGAGCAGAAGTATTAAGATTCCATAGTATTGTGTTCATCCAGTCCAAATGATCTGATTCAGGGTTACCTTAAATATCTAGCGGAGCATAATCTTCATAAAGGTTCTATTAAGTAGTTACTCTCGAGTACCCAGCTCGTACGCTACGATTTGACGGACAAGATATTTATAAGTATATTATAACAACTGCCAAAGGGAAATAAGACTTAGAATTTGCGATTTGTTTTGGCCCGTTGCAAGGTTTAGAGTATTAGAATCTTTATCTACAAATTTTATAGAGATTACTGGTCAATTAATTTAGCTGTTCCTGAATTTCTTTACTGAAAAGTCCTGTTGGTTTACTCAAGAGCAATGTTTAGAGAGTTTCAGCGGACTTAATTTTGAGTAAAATTGATTTATAATAATAATTATCCATAGACATCCCCAACTCCGGTACAGTATTATAGTGATACTGATGCAGCGGCCATTTGGACGCAACTAGCTCGCCATCTGATGACACACATTGCATTAGTAGCTCATATTATATTTCCCGTCATATTAG
>JABASM010002404.1:0-11158 GCA_019776545.1 Brachystomella parvula | reverse complement strand
CTAAATATTCCGAGAAATGAGATTAGGCGAGAATGGAAATCGGGGCTTAAAAGGAACCTGTGATTTTTAACTAAAATCCTACTCTACTTTCCTCTTTATTAAATTACATTTTGTTATCAAATAAAATACACAAGATTAATAGCACAAAGCCATCTCCTGAGAATCCCGCTCTTAATTTATGAGATTATTCCAAGGGAACGTTTCAGTTCTGGTTGGGTTTACCGTTTACTTTTCTCAACATAAGTCTTAACATGTGTCAACCAATCGAGTTTCCAAAACATTTTGTCACCTCAAATGAGCCATTTAATAAACCCAGAGGATTTAGAAGAGAAATGACCCGAGAAACGAGTAACTCACAAAATGAGTTACAGAAATTAATACTATTTGGAATTACATATTGCCCTAATCTTGTTTACTATAGTTGCCCACGGTTCACGTAACGTGATCCAGTAGTAGGTGCCAAGAATGGTACGATTAGTGAACAAAATTCATCTTTTTCAACTTCCAAAAATTCCACGGCGTAAAAAGTGTTACCTTCCTCGAAAAAAACGTTTAAGCTCCAGCCACATTGCAGCCGCCATCAATTTTTCGGAGAAAATATTGACGACGTCAAAGCCACCGCAACCGCATGCTGTAGCTACCATGGAACATGTCACACCAAGAAGTTGTCCACGTCAAGCCTGCCGCTGCATTTTTCATTGCAGAATTTTAGCCGCGGCGATGAGAAAAGGGTTACTGGCTGAGGGCCTATTTTGACGCGAAGAAGTTCAAATAGTTTAACATCAGGAAAAACAGGTCGGCGTCTGCCGCCAACCTTTTTGATGCATAACAGCAGTTTGGTGTGGCATAGGTGAAGAAAAAATGATGGCGTCAACTCTTCTGCGAAGGGATGAGAGCGGCAGAAATGATGCCATCGTTTTTCTTGGTGTGGCTCAGGCCATCTTTGCCGCCATCTTTGATGCTGGATTTTTCCACGGTAATTTTGATGCTACCAGAAAGTTTTGGTGTGCCATCGACAAAGCAGCGGTAAAATTGACGCCGGCAGTTGGCATCTGATGGCAGCTTGCAATGTGGGTAGCGCTTTAGAGAACCTCCAAAACAGCTAACCGATTTTCGATAAAAAGTTAAAACTGCTTGCAACCACAACACCGGGTCCCAAGAACTTACCAATAATGCCCTTACCAAGGTAAAGCGATAATATGAGAGCTTTCTAAGAAAACTAATCTATTTTGATTTGAATTGTTTAAGCACATGCACGGTTCTCAGCTTAGTAGCTGCGCCGATATCGCTAGCGCAACTGAAGAGTAGCCGCTAATGCTACCGCATCTCGCTAGTGCTAATCGCTACCAGAGGCTTTTCTGAAACAAATCGCTATCGCTACCGCTAATAGCGAATTTCCTGAATCAAATCCCGCTAGCGCTACTGACCTAAAATCTAAGATATGGTTTCCAGGGGTCGCAAAATTAAAGGCGGAAGAATTAACCGACTCTGGTGGTCATGTTTCAGGTCAGAAGAGTAGAACAAGGCAATATTTTTTTAGAATCAGGAGACCAAGCCCTTTGATCGACGTATCTCTTTCCCGCATTCATGAGGTCGACTTTGACCGTTAGTGACTCCTAGAGGTCACAGATGTGTGTGCCCAGCTTTCGACTAATACAAAAGTTCAAGCAATGGCTTAGTACTACCTGGCCAACCCAGTCTCAAGCAAATACAACGGGCCGACTTTGGCCGCTTTCAGACTTTCCTTGTTCTTTCACAGTACAGTAGCGAAATAGTTCAGCAAAACCTTCTCTCACAGTTTTTACCTCACTCCTCATGTTTTCTACAGGGTCTTCCAAATTAAACGCTACACATACATCTGGGCAAATTTTTTCAGCGATTTAATACTGATATTTCTGCAAATATCACGTGAACTCCAAATTGCACAAAAATAGTTTAAATTCTGATAGTTACTTTAGTGCAGTTATTTCGCTCAATAACTTGCTGTAAGTGGCTTCAACTACACTTTGAAAAAATTTGCCCAGATATATGTGTAGCGTTAAAGTTGGAAGACCCTGTACAGGTTACTTTATAAATCCTCCTCTACCACACGTCCTCCTCAAAAAGCGCGGATGACAAGTGAAATTCAGCTAACGCTGTGGTAGGGTTGGACATTAGGTGCAAGCCGCCTTATTTGGTTGTTAAAATCAGCTACAGAAAAGTTCACAATCCTCGTACTTTGAGCTACTGCAAGCTCACTTGATTCTGCCTTATACTTCATACGAATTCAATTCTTGCATGCAGGGTATAATTAACTGCTAACCAGGCAAATTCCATCTATCATACTCATAATGAGCTTTGGGATTCGCTAATTATAGGCTCCAGAGGGATAAAACAATAAGAAACATTTTCCTATTTTTTTTCGTTTCAGAAAGACCAGATTATTAACATTGAAAAATGCTGGGATTTTACTTGTTAAAAAAGAACTGGTTATTCTTTGCAGCATAGTATTTTCTGTTAGAATAGATTGTATTTCCATGGAGTTGTATTGACATAAGAGCGCGTGGACACTGGGGGAACATGTTTCAGAAACTGATAGGAATCTCTAATCTAAACCAACATTACAATGGGAGACAACCAAACGGAACGAAAAAGTCTAAGCCCCAGTCTTTTTGTTCTTATTGTTATATCATGCTTATTAAAATTCAAAATAAAGGAAATGGAGGAGAATAACTAGAAGTTGTTAACACTTGACTCACACGCACTTCGAAGAAGAAGCACGCAGGCGCTTAGTTATTTTTTTTATTAAAGTTCCTTCAGACTTCCATCCATGGAACTGTATTTTATTCTTCGATGTTCAGTGCAATGAGATGCTTATCTGGAAAATCAGGGGTAAAAATCCCTATGAAAATGAGAATGGCGAGCTGGCTGAATAACTTTCGTCATTCATTTATTTATTTCTGATTTTTCAAATCAACTGACGTTAAATAATAAATACACTTACACACGATGAAAAAGGTGGTCACTGGCTATAGTATACAGTAGGGTATACAGTTGAATTGATCCTAACGACTTTACTAGTATTTTAGCCTATACTTCTCCAACCAACGTCTATAAATTACTTAATTTAATAATACTACCGTGGTTTCTTTTTTTAAAAATAAATTAAAAAGTTCAAACGGTTGAAATTCCGCAGAATCTGGGCCTTAAAATGAAATGAGGTTAGAATGACTTCCGATCTTCTTAGTATCCAATTCCCTTTTTTGCTTGTAGCGCTGTCAGCAAATTATTATTACAAGCTGCCTTGACACACTGAGAGAGAATTTAGGGTATATATATATGCATTCTTTTCAGTTCCGCTCGGAACTTCTTATTGGGTATGAAGCATAAAATCCAAAAACTTCGAAATATTCCAATTATTCCAAGACTGAGGACGATTATACGGAGGAATTGCTTTGATGGGCATAAGTACTACTCGCAGGCTAACTTGCCCCTACTGGTTCCTGGATTGAGGGAGGAGGGAAGCTGACAGCGTCTGGAGTCTTAATGGGCAGAAGGAGGAGATTCTGACGTGAGATTGATAGGCGAGTGGGATGACTGTGAGGATGAGGTTGGAGATGAAATATGAAAGGAAGCAGCAGCAGCGGCCGCCGCTGGATTCATCATGTCAAGATGACTCTGTGCACGCTTTCGTAGAACGCCTAGGTCATGAGCACTCTCCAGGAAGGACCTGTGCGCCACTGTATGAAGTTTTGCAGACTCCATATCCTTCTTCAGCTCCTCCATGTCTCTCTTTAGTTTTGCACGACGGTTTTGAAACCAAGTTATCACCTGTGAAGAAGAAAAAAATTATTCGGTCAATTATTCAAAAGTAAGGGAGGATGATGATGACATGGTTGTAAATGGGTGTCTTATCAATGAGAAGGCGTTATTATAGTTCTAGCACCTGCTCGCCTGCTCCAAATAAAATCCCAAAATGGTAGGCTAATACTCTATTATGGTCAACACTACCACCGGCTACTAATAATAAAGATAAAACTCCACGTGTGAATTTATCCACGCCTCTTTGAAAGCAGTTATTCCCTTGTAGCCTACTAAGCTAGGGAAACCAAACTCTGCAATGAAATTACAATGGAAGTGGAGGCGAGACGCGAGAGTAACGGAGGGATAGGCTGGACCATCCCTCAATTACCATTTCTCAAGATTTCCGCTGCATTTGGCTCTGGGGTCAGTTTCAAGTTTCCGTTCCCAATTACTACTTTGTTATAGTTTTTACAAGATCAACGCCTACCTTAGATTATCTCAAAAATCATGATATGCAGTGAACCCTTGGCGCTTCCCTAGGTTTTAGATATTTCAAGAAAGCTGAAAGGTAAAAGTCTTAAGCCATAAAGTGGTGTCATTTGGTTTTATGACTTCATGTTTGAAATTGCGGGATTGATGAACAGGTTAACGTCGTCTCTGTGGTCTTTTTGAAGACAATGACAAGTTTGTTAGTCTAATGGTCGTACTTGGATAGGCTACCCCCTGGTAAAGCTACAAATAAACATAATAGCACGGTAAATGAGCCTCTCTCCTTTACTATCTGTCCTTTGTCGGCCTCCTCGCTTTCAACAGTTCTAATTTTTCCGGGTTCCTCTCAAAGTCAGGCTTTTCAGACGTGTGAAATAAAGTAAGCTTGTTTAGTTCATCCCCCCCGCTTTCCATTGTTTGGCTCAATAATTACTAGGGAACAGGAAAAAATCTCACCTGAGCATTGGTAAGGCCCAGTTGTTGGGCAATGTCATCTCTGTCCGCTGGTGATAAGTATTTTTGATAGAGGAATCGTTTCTCTAATTCAAAAATTTGGTGATTAGTGAAGGCCGTCCGAGACTTTCGCTTTTTCTTTGGTGGTTGACGAGAGCTAAACGCTTGGTGCTGATTTCCTTGACCTCCGAGTTCTAGAACATAAAATGAAAAATGAAAGGATTACTTTGAGCAAGCTATCTGAGGATAGTAGGTGGAGCAAACTGGGAGGACCAATGGGGGAGGAGACAAGAAAAAATTAGGGTTTCTTGACTACCCACCCAAATTGTCGTGATGGGTAAAATTGTAAAATGGGCTACTAAATTATGAGTATCCTTTTTCGACGATTACGGAATCAAGCCCCAGAAATATAATTCTCCGTGAGCAGGAGGATTATGATGATGGTAACGTAGAAGGGCTGTCATGTCAAGTCAAATGAAAGCTTTACTTCTGCTATGAAATGATTATGATTGCAGTAACCGCCGCCATGATGCTGCTATGTTAAATAACGACCAAATAAGGTAGCAAGTAGCAACTTGAATCCGTGTAAGAGGAATAATAAAAAAGTATAAAAAATAGTATAAGTTGGAAGGATAGACAAGGGAAACAGGAAAACGTCCTTCTATTTCAAAAAGTGAAATTGTGAGAGCCTCTATACGCCATCATCATTTCAAATTTTCTTCAAAACTATCCAGCTTTCTTTTCTTCCCTATCCAAAACACCCTTCTCAGGAGCAGGAGCAATGGGAGGTAGTAATGGCTGTGGTGGCAGAATATTAGCCAGAAATTTCCCCCAATCATACTCACATTTTCTCCACCGTTCAGGAAGCCTGGTGACAATTGACAACTTAACTTATGAGACAAAAAAACCTTTGAAAGCAATTTATGGGATTTAGAATTTAAATTACAATAATAGCTGAAAGGGCGTGGGACAGCTGCAGCGATATGTCGGGGGGTTATTTCAGTGTTGTGGCAAGAATACGTCTTGTTAGATCGATCCAAGGCACTTAATTAACTTCCCCCATTAATTGCTCCCAATGGAAGTAGTGGTGAGGGTGCATGGTACGAGGCAGTGGTGGCGGTGATAGGGAGACAGGTAAGTTGAGGAGAATTTGAATAGACATGCCAGGCTCCTGTCAGATGGATGGTATGGAACGAGGATCGATTTATATGTCAGGTTCCCAGGGCCTTCTCGTGTGTCATATACTCATGTTAGTCAAAATCATTGAATGAGTTAGGGAAAAAAAATTTCTGACGAGCTAACACTTTTTAGACATTGTTAGGACTAAAAAACCGAAATTCTGCTTTTCCCTTACTTTCCCTAGGGACAATTAATTCGGACGGATTATGCTATCCTACTACATTTTTCACAGAAAGAGCTTCAAGTGAAAATGAGGACCTGATGAGCTTTTCTTTTAAGTGTTTTATATGATGACGAGTGACGGGATTTAAAACATGGGGTGGGGAAGGGTCATTAATTGCTAAACACTTCCAATTTTAATTCATTGGCGGTAGATAGGGGGCCTTTTTTTGAGTTGAAGATGATGGGATGTCGGTGGTCGGCCTTTCTATCAAAGTCAAACGAACCGAGAAAATAAAGGAGCTAAAAGTGGTTCTTGTGCAGCCGCAAGCCAAACCTCATTTTCTCACCAACGAACCGCCGCCGCTCCCGACAGGTAAAAAAATAAGAAGGGAAAGCAATACCCCCATTTACCTGTTTCAGCGCTTTCACACTTCACATCATGCATGCCAGCATAATTTTCAAGGTTTTTCCAATAGTTGGATAGAATTTTCAATTGAAAATTTGGGTAATTTCTTCCGGAAATATTGGCACCATACTTTTCAAATAAAATTTTTGGAACTACGAAATAACAGGAGATAATTTTCGCTTTCTAATTGGATAAAACTCGTTGCATGTTATTAGTTATTCCTTTCATGTTTAGATGAATTCGAGGTAAATGGCCAGATGGTGGATTAAGGGCGGTTTGGATGGAAGAAATACTCACAGAAGCCTCCTCATCATCTCCACCACCTCGGTAATCAAGAAGAGTAAAAGATGAGAAGTGTAATAATAATACTCTGTAATAAGACACATTACTTTTCTAAATGAGGACTAACTTGACTACAGCTAAAGAATATCAGCAGTCAGGAGTTCATAACAATGATAAAAAATGTTAAACTCCTATCACGCATAATACTTACAGAAATTATTACAAAAATTTTTTATGCATATCAAAAACGTAAGGTCTTTGTCAGTGCCGAGTTTGAACCTAAAAACGATAATTATTTTTAAGATTTCACTTGGTCCTTGACACCTCCAGGAAATTTTACCTTGCACTCCTTCCCTGACCCACCTCAAAAAGAAACAAGCTAGATAGAATAAAATGAGAAGGATGAAAATGGTAATTGAGAAAAGTTAAATTAGAGGAAAGAGAAGTCTTAAGAGGTGGGAATTTATACGGTAATGAGGACTTCAAACAAAACCGACAAATGAGAGTTTTGAAAGACAGAATAGTTGTGGAAGAGGCTTGTTCAAACTTCTAAATGCTTTTAAAGGTTTTTGACTATTGCGGTTCAATATCAAATTTGAACTGACGAGGGCTTTTGTTCCCCAGCTTCCCTGCATCATGGTCCCTTTCTTCAAAAATGGAAACCTGCCATGATTTTCATGAACATGATTTTCATACCACATTTCTTATTGATTCTTTGGAGAAAAAGTTTGAATTTTTCTAATCATTAGTTAGAAACTGAAGGCAAGGGAAATGCCGCGTGTGTAATCTGGGTCTAAATCCTGAGAAAAGTAAACTAATAAATAGAGGCCGTGTATAGCCACTGAAAAAAGATAAAACGGGAGGATGGGGAAAATTCAATCTCTGCGCTTGGGTGATTTATGTAAGTGGATTGTATCCAGGGAGAGGAAAGGATGACAAGTAAGGTGAAACAGTGTTCTCCCCATCACGGCTAGGAAGAAATAGGAAAAGCAGGATGCATGAGTAACTTTAGAATCCTTGACACTTCAAATTGAGAATTATCTCCTGATCATTTCCGACAAGGACTTTTATTGTGTTTGATGATCATTTGTTGAGAGTCCTTTACCTCTTTCGGAATAATAATGGTAAATCCTAGCCAATAATGAGAATTTCCAAGAACATCACCATTTAGACCATTCACCTCGGATTCAATTTGAGTTCAAAGAATTCCAGGAAATTCAATTTTCACCCAGAACCGCTTTCCCGGTAATAAAAAAGGATTCGAGAAGCAGAACTGAGATTAGTGGGGTAATTTAATCAGTTGACACTGATTTATCCCAATTAGGACTGACACTGAGCTAAGTCTTTCTGTAATGAAATCCGGGATGTAATTTTCTCTAGTTAACATAATCCTTTGTAAAGGCGGAAGTGAAGAGAGGGAGGACGATACAGTGGGCTGAAGCCCCCCATGACCTTTTTCCTTCCGTCTCAATTACAAAAGAAAATACTACAGCTTTCTCATTTTCTTGCTTTTCATTTCTGTAAAATAAGTGAGGACAGATATCTTTCACCAGGAGCCCATATACATGTTGCCTGGAGTATATGGATTTTCAGGCAATATTAATACTGCAGGCTGCAGTGGGTATTGACATTGCCTGAGTATTTACTTGCTCGTTGAAGAGGAAGAGGACCAGTGTAACTTTCACTATTTTAGATAAATGGGCACCCCCCACTGATTTCTTTCCCTTTATTCTTATATCTTCCAGTGGAAAATCTCATGTAATCCAATACATCAGTGATTTCAACCTTTTCCTTCCTGTTTTTAGTCATCTAATGAGGAGAGACCTTCAAATCTACAGTGAAAAATGAAAAAGTCATTAATTTGATCGACTGAACTCAATACTTGTTTTGGGCAGATAAACTTTTTAGAATTGTCTAGAACATCATAACTTTTCATTTTACGCTGCATAATAGAGCTTGGAAACTTACTGTGAATCCCAGTAAATCCGAGGCTCCAGATAGCATTGCCTAATGTTTTTAAGAATCTTCATTAGCTGGAAAAAATTTTCTTTTTGTGAACTTTATGGTAGGCACTGATACAATTCCTCACTTCACAGCTCCTGCTACCCTGCTGATTATATCCCGTAATTAGGATTCCTAGATTAGGCTATTACACTATATATTCGCAACCCTCAGACAGAAAAGGCAAAAATCCCATTCAGCGAGGTTGGCTGAATGATTATTATTTGAGCTTAGCTCATAAATTTTTATTAGGTAGAGTTTCATCCCAAAAAATTCACTGGGGCTAATTGCACCCTTCTCTATATCAAAGCACTGTGTGAAAAAATTTAAAAAGCTTCCAATATTCGGCACAGGACTTGGAAGTTTACGGAATAAAAATTAATTTCACAAAATGTCACATTACGTGATTTCCTTCGAAAAGATAAAATTATAGTTGGGTTTAACTCAAAGATTATCCCTTCTATATCCCGTGTCATTAGCACAAAAGGAGTTAGCCTCATGATTATCATCGTATCATCTGGGATGATATTATGATATTTAGAGATAAAGTGTTATTATGAGAAGTGGGAATTTTGCAAGAATCAAGTAATAAAGTAAATTCTGGTTTGGGATGGGAGGATAGGTGTTTGCAAAAATAAAATTTTCATAGATTTGTTATTACATGATTTATTGGAAGTACTGTCTCATTCTCTTTAAGAAAGGTTGCTAAACAATTAGGCTGAGCTATCTTCCGTTATTATCAATATCATCATGATTAAAGAACATTAATTTAACCCCGCACAACACTCCTCAGCCTCCAATATTTTTGAATACCTCCACTTTGGGTAAAACTCATTAAATTCGTTTAGCATTGACTCGATCCTTCTCTTTAGAGGTTTTTGTTCACCTAGGAACGAGGATCTTAAGGGGTGTTTTCAGCGTTCAAGTTTTTCAGTTTCGTTGAGAATGAGACGTGACCTGTAGGCCAGCATAATTGTATTTTGATAATAATATTATCAGAATTTTTTTTAGATATTATCTATAAAAAATTACCTTTCGGTAAAATGGTAAAATGACAAAGATTGATAAAAGTTGTAACAGTTATGAAAAATGAAGAGCTGTGAGTCCCTTTATATAACTCGAATGCTTTTAGGGATGGATTGACTAGTTTTCCGTCCTTTTTCGTCGGTGAGATTTCCCAGCAAGTTTATTAGCATTAAATTTCTTCAAGTTTTTTTATATACCAGTTTTTTACTCCTTTGTGGGATTTTTGATAATGAATGTAAATAGTGAAGAATTGGGAAGCTGCGAACCAGTTTGAGATTTTAGATGATGGGTGTCAAAGTCTTTAATTAACAAGAATATGGTGGCGGCAGTAAGACAAACGAAATAACTGAAATGGAAAGAGGCGTGAAGGCGAAGAATGGAGAAGAAAAGTACGAATAAAAAACTGCTACGAAAAATCAATCACTCCTTTGACTCACGAGCCTGACTAAATGGGCTCATTCAATTAATGTCATTTATTGCAAAAGGCAGAGAAACTTCTGCTGGATATCCATGTATCATCCCCGCTTCCCTGACTCCCTGGCATCTCCTTGCCTTCAGTTTCCATTAGGATCTGCAACCTTGACTACGTGTTCTCATGACCCCTCATCTCTGCCTAACACTCATCCTGTATAATTTGGCGCATAGCAGTTTGGCTCTTGAGCTGTAAAAATTGAAAGCCATTTCCAAGTTAAAGCGTTCAACGCTCAGTTCTGAACTATGTTTGAAGAAAACAAGCAAAATATTTGAAGATTTAGAGCAAGGGGTGCGGATAATTGGCGCTATCATGGTTTTCATGAGGAAAATTTGAGGAGGAGGAGGAGGAGCGTTACCTTTAATGCAGATAGTGATGATAATAGCATGACAACGGACACACACCCCAAGGGGTGTAAAAGTACCTGTCCACTATTCGGCTGATTTTAAGGCTGACTTTTACTTGTCGTGCACTTTTTTTGAGGAGGAGGTGCGTGAGGAGGTGAGAAGTGAGTGAGGAGGCTATGAGAAGGAGTGAATGAGGAGGTTGTGAGGAGTGAATGAGGAGGTTATGAGGAGTGAATGAGGGGATTATGAGGAGGAGTGAATGAATAGGTTACAAGCAATACAGTGCTCACGTCGTGGAGAGAACCGTCCAAAAGTCTTTAGCCGGTTAGAATCTCTAGAATTGCTCTGATACGAGCATCCTGAGATAGGAAAGGTGCAAAAAAGCTCCCTTTTCCCTCGGTAGATTTTTTTGCTAATTTTTTTAAATCAATTTCCCATCCATGTCTGTCCTATTCTTACTTTAATTCCACTTTTCATGTCAAATGGCTCCAAGTTTTTCAGATACCTAGTCATGAAAAATTGAAGTTGAATATTAAACATCAATTTTTTCTGCAGTCG
>JABASM010002403.1:0-11172 GCA_019776545.1 Brachystomella parvula | reverse complement strand
TATTAATGGACCTTCATTAAATGCTGAGTTGCCTTGAGATTTTATTTATTTTGCCTTGGCTGAAATCCGCCTTATCGGTTTGCTTAAATAGCCCTCAGGAAATTCTTAAAGGCCTTGAGGCTTGATTGCCTTGTACACGTCTACCTTCTAACTGCTGTTCAACCAATGTTTACGGTCTGATATGTTAAAAAATTAAAAAAAGGCTGATACGCATAAGGCAATTTTAGTTTTACACCAAGGCGGGACTTGGAATTAATTTAAGGCAATTTCAGTCCAAGGCGAAAAAAACCCTTTTTGAAGGTAATTTCAGCATATTCTTAAGGTTCATTAATACACACCCGTTTTTAAAAGACAAGACGATTATTACCTGGGAACTCTGCCAGAGTTATCCATAACAATGCAACGTAGTCCTTTGTTGTGAGCATGTAGCATGTGGCACGATCCGAAACACAGACGCCATTGCTAAATCCATTCTCATCAATGCCTGTCTCAGTTCCGTTGATGAAATATGACTCGTTGGCAAAAACCTTTGTTTCGTTTCGAAGAAGAGCGTCCTGAGCGTCGTTCTGCTCAAAGATCTCCGTGGATAAAAACACGACTCCATAGTAGCAAAAGGCACAAGACATCCTGAAAAAGAAATATTTAGTGGCTATTCCTGCAGGATACGAGCAACATGTGAACTAACCAGATAAACCATAGAAGAAGGGTCGTGCGTCTCATTTCAGGTCGAACAAGATCTTTAAACTGTCCCCGCTCCGTTGGGTGCATGTCATCAACAATTAAACGCCCCAGTAGCATTGGTCTCTTATTATCTTCAGCGATTCTCTCCAGCGTAGTCATAGCCTTTTCTGTCTGACCGCTTACAGCCAAAAATCTGACGCTCTCTGGAATCCACTAAAAATAGTTTTTTTTGGAAGATTCCAACAGGTTCAACTTTTTTCGGTCGGTCAAGGTTAAATTCAGACTCACGTAACACATTATGAAGAAAAGTAGAACTGGAACTGAGGATAACCCTAACAGCCACTGCCATCCAAGGGTTGGCATTACCACCAGCGCTAACAAAACCTCCACACAGGCTCCAAAGGCCCAAAAACACTGAAACGAAAGTCGACGGTGAAAGTTTTTTGTGGGAGAAATGAGAAGTAAAAACTTACATCCAAAAGAACAACACAACGAGCCCTCTGCTTGCTCGGCAGAAATTCTGCATATAATGTGACACTAAATAATTAAAAAAAAACAATCAGTTAAACCTCGACGAAATGGGGCTAGAATTCTTACGATTGTGGGACGCATCCTATTGCAAATCCCACGAAAAATCGGAAAAAAAGTAGCCAGGCGTAAGTTGTGGAGAAAGCACTAATTGCACCATACAGGAAGAGAACCCCCACCGATGCCCATAACGCTTTTCGACGTCCATACCGGTCACTCAGATTCCCCCAAAAAGGGGAGCTTAGCATCATCCCCAGAAACACAGCCTGATAAAATAACATACATTAGAGCGCCCCAGCCATGGAGAATTAACGTAGACCTTTCCTCACATTTGTTAGGAATGCTTGCTTATATTTATTGATACAGAATTTACAGTGGAGTGCTGGGGCTAAAATGCTTAGGATCATCATCTCCATACTGTCAACCATCCAGCAGAGTCCAGTGAGAAGGGAAAGTATGATTTGGAATTTACCAAACCCCAGCGCATCGATGGCATGTGAGACGCTGAAAGTGTCTAAAAATCAAAATTCAGATCAAAATTCTTGCCTTCATATTCTTGCTTCTAAATTTTCATCTTCCAGCGTCAGCCATGACATCTATCAACTAAAATTGATGGAAGCTGACTGAATAATTACTATATTTCAACAGTTTAACTTAAATCAAAAAAATTTAATACAACGAATGTTTTGTTTTAATTTCCGAAAAAAATTCGACCTACCATCCGGCACAACACCAGAAACAGCCGCAGTCATTTCAAGTTCAGCCCCGAACTCACGAATTTTGAAGCCAGAGGTGGATTTACTTGACTTTTTTGATGAGGCCGTATCATAATATTTCTGATGTGATGCATTCAATGAGAGTCTGGAGGGATCGCTACTTAAAACCAAATTATTGTTGACTCCATTTTCACTGGAACTTAGAGGACTTTCAGAGCTTAAGCGATTATTAACATGGAGCGTCTCAACTCTCCCTGGTGCATTTATCCCATCCATTACCTCATACCTGCCTGCACTTGATTTCATGTTCTTTCCAAATTTCTTCCCCATTTTATCCATTGCTAGGGAACAATTTAGAATTCAATTCTAACTCACTATCACCGTTCATTTGGCATCAGTCAAACTCAGACATTTTGAAATGCACTTTTAATATTTAATTTTGCCGACTGTTGTGGGACTGTCCACTGTCACAGTTTTTCTTGAAGAAAATTATAATGATTTTGAAGGCAATGTTATATCTTTCGTAAACCACAAGTCCGTAAAGTTCATCGGCGCCGTGAGCGTATCAAAGCCTTCACACTTAATTTTTTATCAGGATAAAAATAATAAAAATAGGATAGAACTTCCAAATGGGAACAATAAAAGGACTATCCTTAATTCAGTATGCGGAAGCCAAGGTAGAATTAAACTTTGTTTTAAGAACTAGAACAATAACAGGAATAAAAAAGAGATATGAAAATATCGTAATTACTTAAGGGTGGATTCATACTATAGTTTATCTCTTAAAACTCCCAAGTAAAACATCATAGCAGCCTTATTCAGGATTTTAAAGACGAAGACAGGTATAACTGCCCCTCAGGTAAAATACACACGAGAATGGGCTGGGCTTGCTTAGCAACATACAACAGTACTCCTCAACAATAATATAACTTTTTTTTTTACAATGCTTTCGACGACTACAACTGCCTTACGGAAGAATGAACCGTTGTTTTAATTATTTTTCACACTCGTTGATGAAGTAGAAACCCGGGAATGATTTTACCACTCAGCTTTCACACTCATTTTCAGAAGCATATTAAAACCACAGCTTCGTGAAAGAATCACTTATTTTTCAGTGTGTATGGCGAGCTACGCTGCATGAATTTGGACAAGCGAAATTAATCAGTCAGTCTGTTTTAATCAAATAGTTATTTCCTTACAACCCTCGTTGTGGAAACCCCAGAAATAAAGAATCCTTTAGATTATTCTACACACTCCTGACGTTGTTGACTCGGCGAAGCTTTTTTAACCTCCCTCAGTGTCAGTAAAAATTAACCGAACAGAAATGAAAGTATCGTGCAAAATAGTAAATCTGAAAAGAAAGTTTAGATAAATCGTTATGCTAATTACTTCCGGATGAGCACAGCGTCACCGGTAGTATATTTTACATTTTATATATTATCCTCACTAGCTTCGAGTGAGGCCCGTGCAAGCACGAGAGAGGTCAACGCAAAGAAAGAGATTAAGCATCAACTAATTAAGCCGCCTCTGACTTCACTACTCTTTAATCTAATTCGATATGAAATTTAAAGGAATTTCGCATTTGGGGTCCTTCACAAACTAACGTTATTGAAAAATGGGATTTTTAGCACCCATTCACCCCGTTGTTATTTAAGCGTTATGCAAAGCCTAAACCACCCACCCCACCCAAAAAATAACGTTATTCGATTTTTTTTTGCGATTTTCGACACAACAGGTATTTACTTAACTTCCGCTCTCATGAACAACAAGTGGAGCTTTCCAGTAACACTACCCCCCTTGCCGCCACCGATTCCTGTGATTCAAACGCCATCTTAAAGAGCATAATTAGTTGGTAATTTAACAAAAATAATTAGCTGCCAATGGTTTGATTCGATCTAGATATCGATTTTTGAAGTTTGACAATTTTAAGGAGCAGAATTGTAGGAATATGCCGTTTTCGGCAAAAAAAAAAAAAAAAAAAAACTCCCGAAATTGTCTACTATTTTGAAGTTTGACAATTTCAAGGAGCAGAATTGTAGGAATATGCCGTTTTCGGCAAAAATTAAAAAAAAAAAACTCCCGAAATTGTCTAAAAATAGTTATGCAGAAATTAAGAGGGTTGCGTAAGGAAACGTTTATAAGCGAAAATACCAGTTTCATATTTTATTTACAAGACAGCTTTCTCTGTGGAAAAACCTTGTATTCTCATCACCTCCAGGGTCCCCTTCCCAGCACAAGCAGGCACTACCAGCCGATTTTCTTTTCACAATAGTAGTATTCGTGATAATAAGGAAAGCTATTCCATCCAAAGGCACTGTGAAGTGTAACGGTGAATGAAAAAAATTAAGTGAATTGAATTGATAAAGCTGCAAACACAGGAAATGAAGTTAAAAAAATTCCCATCGGTCTCATTTACTCTTTTAATTTCATAAAACTGTTTAAACTCTAAATACGTAAGAAATCCTGCCCCTGGATGGATAGTATATATTTTAATCAACTTACTATATTGATACTCGAGGAGACTCGTGACTTCACAATTCTCATCAGCGTAGCTTCCCGAGAGGAGCGTATGAATATACCGTGAGAAATAATTTCGGTTGATATTCCTCGCCATACTAAAATTCATGGAATTCATATGTAAAAATTAAATAAAAATTTTTCCGAGAAACAAACCCCTCACCTTTGAATCGCTTCTAGCAGTGCGTCATGAATAAAAACGTACTGCTCTTCTGTCTGAACGAGGGAGTTCCGCTGTGCTCGAATATGGTGAAGGAATCCAAAAATGTTCAAATCTCCACGGACTTTGATTTGTCTTAGCATTGCATCGAGAACAATGTACGTTCCAGTCCGTCCCACGCCCGCACTGAATTATTACGAAAGAGAATTAGAATAGAGAGATGGGGAGAGTGCGGGCCCCCGTGGGAGCCCTATCAGTAAACAACACACACCTGCAATGAACAATGACGGCTAAGGAATCTTTAATTTTAGGAAACGCCCGCCCGTAAAACCCCATTGTGATAAAGGCTGAGTCCAGCAGTACTACTTCGCGACGAAACCCAGACGTACTTGAAGAATAGGGTAATCCACCATTCGACCCATGTTTCTTGCCTGTCACGGCAACTTGAAAAACAAGAAATGAATAGTTTCCGATTTAAAGCTTTTTTAAATCGGCTTAAGAATTTGGCTCAAGAGGCCATAGAGTTTTTTCTTAAAGGTCATGCATTTTAACGAAAAATCCTATGGCCTCTTGAGCCGAATTCTTAAGCCGATTAAAAAAAGCTTCCGGAAACTCCCTAATGAAAGTTATATTTTTCAGGTTTGCAGACTACATTTTTTTATCTTTCGTTTTTTTCCGCTTTTTTTTGGTGTTAAAAAATTAGGTGATTGGCAAAAAGAAAAACTCTATAAAATCATAACAGTAGAAACCGTGACGGTTGGACTTACTGCTGAGCATCTCTGACGTATAGACTCGCCAGTCTTCGGTTATTGTGAAGAGGAAGCGTGCCAACACTTAGGTGAAATTAGACAAGGACATTAGATGAGCGGTGGGTCTATCGTTACAGCTGCCTTGAAATCTTCGAACGTGATTTGCCCATCACGAGAGCTACCTAGGTGGATTCTGTGAAAAATTAAATTGAAATTACTTTCAATGATAATTCGACAATGTCTCGCGCGGCGCCCCCAGTCACAGCATACTTACGATTCCATCAAGGTTTCGATCAAATGCATTGAAACTGTGATTTAAAAATCATGAACACATGGTTATGGATTTCATGAATCGTTAGGAGTGATAGGATTACCGAAAAGTAAGATCAAGCATTAAATCCTCATTCATTTCAAAACAGGAATGAAGAACTTCACGAAAGTGAAGTAAAACCATTTTAGACTGACTTGCTAATGCGTCATAAGTATGGAGTATGGATTTGATCTGAAAGTAAGCAGAAATAGCACAATAATTAGTTCAGCATAAGCCAACTCACACACACACTCGCCTCACCATGATTAAAATGCAAATTGGAGCTAACTCATCACCCAGTGTCTCATACAGCTGAAGCTTTGCAAGTTTTCAAGCACCTGAAAAAAAAATAAAAAAAAATAATTAAAGAACCATATACTCCAAATCACGGTGAACGGAAATTCCTGATTGTCACTAATATTTATGCTCTTCATTTTCTAATTGAATAATAAGTAAAAAGTATGAAAGTTAAATTGTTTCCTCAGTACTCGCCTTACTCGTCATTAGCGTTAGATGGAGTGGGCGGACATTTTAAGCAACCATCATAGCGGCGTACTGCATCGTCTGCAGGTATTCCCAAGTGCTCTGGGCGAGTTGACTGACGACGCCGCTTGGCCACTCGAAGTCCCCGAATCCCAGTTCATCCAAAGCTAAAAGAAAGAGTCGATTAGGAATCTTAAGCCATGGCAGTAGTATTACCAAGATTTAGGACTGGGGTGATAAATCTGTACATGTTCCGGTGACATTGTCTTCTTAGTCTGCTGACTGCAGGTCTCATTTGCCTCCGAAGATATGAGGTGGATGAATTCGCTGCAACAATTCAGGATCAGCTCTAGGCTCTCATTGGCTACAATGATGTGGGGGAGTATCTCCTTGATCAATTTGTTCATGGCTGCTTTGGGGATAGACAAGTCTTCCTCGTTTTCTGACATCTCTGTCAAGAACTTCGTTTACTCAATCTGTAAAATACTAAAATTCAATTACATTGTAAAAACAGAATATAGATGGGACAAAAAAAAGAATCCGGAGAAAAATAAGACACGCTCACCTCAGCATAATTAAAATGGCAAATTGGAGCTAACTGATTAGCCAGTGTCTGATACAGTTGAAGCTTTGCAAGGCTTCACGCACCTGAAAAAAAAATAAAACAAATTATCAAATAACTACAAGCTTCAAATCACGGTAAACGGAAATTCCATTAGCCTGTGAGCCCTGTATAAAAATAGAAAAAATCTAATGGTCCAAGCTTCATGTCAATGACAGCATGCAAATGTCGCAAGAAAATTATACAGCGGGATTAGTATTCCCACCCCTAAAGCTAAAGCAGTAAAAAAAGAAATCTTTGTATAATCGTGAGCTGCTTAGCTTTACACTTGCACCTGGATATGCAAATTCGACATTTTCTTCCTCAGGCCAAGACGCTAAGGCCTACGTCGCCAGTCCTTTCAGGAGGGAAAGCTCACTTACCAACAGGACTAACGACAGACAAGAAGCATTTTGTCCTGCAATTTTCGCGTCTAAAATTTTTACTCCTTTGTCAACGACATCTTCGAGCGGATCGCTGCTGAGTCTTCTCCTTCCTGGAGAACTTGCCAAACACTCAGCGTCTGAGGAAACCAAGGCACAGAAAAGGCTGTCACCAGATAAAATCCTCATCCAAATAAAATCCTCATCACCATGGGAAGTATACCCCCTGTAATTCCAATACCACTCGGAGGTTATACCCCATTAACTCGGCCAGCGGGTAAGAATAAGGGGTGTCAGATTTAAAGATTATAGTCGGAAGTCTATCTCAATCTCTTGAACAAAATTTTACCTTTTTAGATGTAGAATTCGCCAAGCAACTCTTCAGTTGGTGGGTTACCAAGGATGCGAAGTTCATTGACCTGAAAAACATCGACAGAGATGAAATTCAGTCAGAATTTCCAAATCGGGCACTAACGAAGACCCAAATCCTAAAGTTCCTTCAAACTATTTCTGCAAAACGACACAGGGAACAAGTGGTGGGGCTAATCGAGGAAGCCTTTCAAGGAACAAATCGGAATACCATATTTGCTACTTTTGGCTTAGAGATGTTGCACTGGAGCCTCAATGCTGCTACTAAGAAGCAATTCAAAAACAGTAAGAACAAAAATTACCTAAGCATAAAGCCTACCTGAATGACGCTGCCATAAACGCTTTCTTTTACTTTCAGAAAAGGAATTGAAAATACATGAAGATCAAGTCAAAACAAACGAAGGATATGAGGAGTTTTTAAAAACTGAAGTGATTCCAAGTACAAGGAAAGCCCCAAAGAATAGAGGGGTTGGGGCATCAGCAAACCTAAATTCCAATGACAGCCGGGCTGCATCAACAAGCACTACGGCGACAAAAGGAATGAAGACGCATCCCCGGGACGCTTGTCTCCGAAGATTTCTTCAGCTCCAGCAAGTGGCTCTTACACTTAAAGAAGAGAAGGAGCTATTATTTCGTCAAAGGAATAACGATTGCTACAAGCTCGAGACCGAAAATAAAGATCTGGTGACAGAAAATAAAGAACTTAAGAAGGTAGGTTTTCAATTTGGTCTTTCTAAAATTAGTACAATTACCAGCTCAGACGATCCAACTATGACTATTCTTTCTTTTGGGTTACAGCGTATTTCAGGACTGGAGAAAAAGCTGTTGGAATTGGACACTATTATCTCAAACATGAGAGAGGAACATGAAGTAGATGTAGAGAAGCTTGAAGCAGCCGACAAAGAAATTGAAACGTGGAAGAAAGCATTCAACAAAAAAGACCGACAATGCAAACGGCTGATCAAGATGGTTAAAGGCCTACGTCAGCGGATCGATACGATGAATGGACAGATCCATGGTTTAAATGGGCAGATCGGATTAATCACAAATCACTTCAGCATGATGGTAAGCATCCATTGTAATTACAAAACCATAAATAATAACTGAGCTGATTTCCTTACCTTTCGCAGGGTCAAGACTTAACAGCAAGTCCACGTGCCAGAGCCAGAGACACTGCCGTTGCAGATGAACTGAAGGCAGCAGCGCGAACCATCCACTACCCCACCGACGCTGAAATGGACGTTAGTGATGCCGATGACGAGTCCGATGAGGAGAGTATCCTTGAGTTTAACTTTAACTTTTCTTAGTGGATGGGTTTTCTGGACTGAGACTGATGAGATGATGGACTTGATTTCTTGTTACTACACAGGCTAGCCTACTGAAAGCTTAAAACATGGGCAGCAACAATTTTTTTTTAATAACTCACTGCAATTGATCTGAGCCTCAACGTAATTGCTCTTGTTACTTTTTTGATTCTAGTATACTGTATAATTTTTTAATGTCAACTCTTATGACATGACACTGGAAGGGTTGGGATTGCCTTACTTTTTAAATCCTTCGTTTTCGTTTATGTTATAGGGTATGTTATTTAAAAAGGCAGAGCACAAAGCCGGTTTGTTCACCAGTTAAACTTTGTCACATCGGCTGTAACTAATTAAATTTCGAATCATAAGCAACGAACGCAAGTCGGAATCAAAACCAAAAAGAATTATTCTTTTTTTATTCGGTAAAGTCATAGTTTACTGCCCATCACCGCCCGTACGAGAGATGGTGTGCTATGGGGAACGGATCGCCTGAGAAGCATATCCGTCCGTGCTCGTTCTGTTGATTTTTATTTTGGTTGGTAAACCGCCGCAGTACAGTAGTACTGCGCACACAAGCTGTTTTTTTATTGAAACAGAATTTTGGAAATCGGCTAATTACAAATTAGAAATTATCCGTCGTAATTGAAGGGGTTCCACTTTAGAATTCCAGGAGTCAGGTGGTGAGTGGTGATCCTGTACTTTACAAAAATGGGAAGTTATGCATGCTCCAGTTTGAAAATGATTAATAACAGTGCTGCGAATCTAATCTAAGCCTGATTCCTTATATTCGCTGTGTACATTGATTTCTACAGCCTTTGAAGCTGGAGGTGAAAAGGAAGTTGACGGCAAGGTCCGACCGGGTCAAATCTGTTGATTTACATCCCGTGGAGCCTTGGCTTTTGGTTGCAATTTACAGCGGAAATATCCACGTCTGGAATTTCGAAAATCAAACTCTTATCAAAACATTTGAGGTATGCTCCAGTAATTGTTTCTGTGAAGATGTCTTTTAATTTTGGGATCCTTAATGGATTTATTTAATAGATCTGTGACCTCCCTGTACGAGCTGCCAAATTTGTTGCAAGGAAAAACTGGGTAGTGACGGTTCCGATGATGTCACTGTTCGGGTGTTCAATTACAACACTCTGGAAAGAGTCCATTCATTCGAAGCACATTCTGATTATATTCGGTGTATTGTGGTTCATCCCACACAGCCGTATCTACTCACTAGCAGCGGTAAGTGTATTTTTTAAAGCAGCATTTTTGCGTACTATTGGAAGCAAAAAATTTTCTGGTAGTACGCCGCCTTTCTCGTCAATCTTACAGTTGTTGTAATTTATTAATTTCAATTACAGATGATACGAGCATTAAGCTTTGGAATTGGGAAAAGGCTTGGTCCTGTCAGCAGGTTTTTGAGGGGCATACACATTACGTAATGCAAATTGTGATAAACCCAAAGGACAACTACACTTTTGCTTCCGCTTCCTTGGATCGACATGTAAAAGTGTGGCAGTTGGGTTCCCAAATCGCCAATTTCACGCTCGAGGGTCATGAAAAGGGTGTCAACTGTGTAGACTACTACCGCGGAGGAGAGAAACCGTATCTGATTTCTGGAGCTGACGATTTCAAGGTTAAAATCTGGGACTACCAAAACAAGACATGTGTCCAGACACTAGAAGGCCATGCCGCAAATGTATCAGCTGTTGAATTCCATCCTGAGTTGCCAATTATTCTTACTGGGTTTGAGGATGGAACTGTTCGGCTCTGGCATGCTAACGTCTCGGCATCGTCTCGAGTCTACATTGAATTATGGATTGGAACGGGTATGGGCAATCTCCTGTCTTAAAGGGTCGAACAATATAGGTATTGGATACGACGAAGGAAGCATTCTGATCAAGGTAGGCTTTGGAACTGTTTCTTTCATTTTCTTTCTGTTGCATTTTATTAATATTTATTTCTCTTTCTGAAGGCTGGTCGAGAGAAACCTGCGTTATCAATGGACTCAAGTGGGAAAATCGTTTGGGCCCGTCACTCTGAGCTTCAGCAAGCAAATCTGAAAGCACTGGCTGAAGGGGCGGAATTGAAAGACGGAGAAAGATTACCGCTCGCTGTTAAGGATATGGGAAGTTGTGAGATATATCCGCAGACTATCGCTCACAATCCAAACGGAAGGTAAAATATTTTCAAAGCCTGTTTGTAAACTATGAGAGGAAGCATTGGTGAAAGCATCAGCGAAGTTTTCGACATATAAATAAGCCAGACGTGCCCGTGCCAGCACGGGACAGGTCAGGTCAAAGGTCATATCATTAACTAGGCTAGAACTCAGCTTCCTAGGCCTTTATACCAGGGCTGTCAACCCAAGCCGACTCAAAAA